>JAVJIF010024864.1:0-41487 GCA_038442645.1 Agave tequilana | reverse complement strand
AATAGATCCCCGAAAGATGCAACAGAGATCTCGGGGAAGCAGCGATGGAGCTGGTAATTCGCAGGATCTGAAAGTCGCTTTCGGATGTAATATATAAAATCACGCCAGCTCGAATCCTCCAACCGCTGTACAAAAGGGACGGGAACTCTCCCTCCAACGCACTGCCGTCATTAGAGAAGGGCAGTGCATCACATACCAAGCATGAGGTACGTATAAGGCAGCTCGATCCGAGGGTTGGGGCGCTTCACCGTCGTATTCCCCTTTTAGTCAACATACGGCTTGCCGTGGGAGTCGACAGTTTTCGGCGCCTCGCAGAAAACTCTTGGTTAGCGCCCCCGCAACCCGCTCTAAATGCCAGCCGCCACGGTCGGGAGAAGCCGATAGGGTTGCCATGAGCCAGGAGCACTGCCGGGTACACCACGTCAGCAACAATAGCTTCATGTGGCAGCGTGGGCACCACACAACGCTTCAGTCACAGCATCAAGAAGCCTGCTGATTGAGATTTATAGATTGAAATAAAGTTCAGAATTCTTAGTCTCAATGCGAATCCGCTGTAGCAAGGGCTCAAGCGGGTCGTGATCCTCAGGGAAGGATGCGATAAAGCTTTTCGACTCGATTCCTCTGTATGCTTCAAGTAAGAAGAGAGATTAGATTGGTGATGAAAATATGAGATTAAAGACGTGTTTTGCTGATCTTCTACCACAACCCTATTGCAAATTAAAGAGCTTGATCTTCATCTTAAGATTGATATGATTCACCCTAGGTTATTACAAATATATCAAGCAAGAAAAATTAATACACGATTCTAACTAAGTTGCATTATTCAAAAACCAACTATGGTTCATCCTAACATCTAGGTACAGCCTAATAGAAGACTAATCTCAAATTTATGCTATCCTAGTTCTTAAGTTTGAAGTCATGAAAAGTTCTTTTAACATACAACCTAGATTAAGAATTTTAAGTATTTTTTAATCTTCCAGAATTAGTTGCCTTTAAACCTAGGGTTTCTAGAGATGTTCATTAATCAGATCAAGTTTTAATTGCTCTAGGGTTGCTTTAAGAATCTCAGCAACCACTAAGAGGATTAGTTCTTGATCATTATTTTTTTTTTTTTTCAAATTATTTATATTTTTTTATTTTTTATTTAATGAGAAAGATTGCAAAATAAAGAAAAAGAAAGCAAGAAGAAATCACAGATTGAAATCAAAGAGATCACAAAAAGAAACAAAATTTGCAGAAATTAAAAGAGAACAAAAGAGTGACCTTTATTTCAGATGAATCTCCGGTTACACAATCGTCTCCTTCTTCTCCACAACGAGCATGAAATAAAAATTACAACTGTGCAGAAATTTAGAAAAATAGCTAAAGAAACCCTAATCGTCTCTGCATGCCCTGTACGTTGCACTTTGCAGGGATATTTATAGTGCAGAAGAAGATAGAGTCCCGGATGAAGTTGTAGACGAAGTCTGGTAGTCAGACTCATCCACTTTGCCGCGCCTTGCCGAGCTTCCGCGGCACTTTTGTGGCTTCTGGCCGCGCGCTTTGGCGCGTGGCCTCTCCTGGTCCGTCCATGTGGGCACCTGCTTCTAGAAGTTGTATCCTGGCCTTTTAATCTGGAGTTTCGAGATAACTTAGTAATCAAGTTACCCTTAAACCAGATTTCTTCAAATCTCCTCCCACGAATTTTCCTTCTTATCTAGGGTTTTCATCCTCATCCTGCAGGTGTTTAGGGTTGGATAAAATTCTATCCTTCCTTATCTCTGATATTTGCAACTTTTAGCCCATGTATTTGCATTTTGACTTCTTGTAATTGCGCTTTTGCACCTGGGCTTCAAACATGGGCTTGGATCTGGGCTTTTGGGCTCTTTAAGCTTTATTTATTATTAAAATAATACTTCGAGGCCTGCACACATTAAATAACGAAATATTAATAAATGTGCATTATAATATGAATAAATGTGCAATTGTGATGGTATATATGATGATAATTATGCATTTTTCACTACCTATCACACCCCCACACTTATCTTTTTGCTCGTCCTCGAGTAAAAATCAAAAAGAAAGAGAAAAATCTAACCTAGCTAACTCACTTTCGTAGGAATCACGGTTGCACTTAGCATGTGCAACAAGCCGTTAAACCTCTAGGTTACCCTAGAGGACGAGTGTTGTCTCGTGAGGGTTTTCAGCGGATTACACCCACAAAATCCATAAAAAGGAAAATATTTGACTTATATTTGAAGAGACTAAGTAGTCTATAAGTTTTAGGATCCTCAATTTTATTCATTCTTCAAACCTAGTCTTTATAAAGTCAATTGTTATTCATTTTAGGTAAGGATTAAAATTGAATTTCTAATATAGTCTTTTTCGTTACCAAAAGTCATACGCACCCTTGTGATTCTAGGAATTCCTTAACTTGGACTCTCATGCCTCTTTATTATTTTTATAAATCATCTAATTTTCTTTCGTGTAAGTATCAAGGCTTCTTGAGGCCCTCATACCTAACTAATTGACTATTAGATGTGTTAATATATATATATATATATTTTTTTTGGCATGTATAACTCATCTAATTTTCTTTCGTATAAGTATCAAGGCTTCTTGAGGCCCTCATACCTAACTAATTGATTATTAGATGTGTTAATACATATATTATATTTCTTAGTCTTCTTAGGCTTCTAATCCACCCATATAACGAACTTAAAGTCGATGACTCCCAAACCGGTTGGCTTTAGGGCACCAAGTGAGAAAACACCCCGCAGACTCAAATTCGAGTGAACTAGCCCCAAAACTAAGGACTTTATTTTATTTACTCACTTTAGGCATGAATACTTATGCTTCTTGAGGCACATGTATCAGCTTAATTGGTGATTTTTTTTCTTCTTTTTTTTTATGAGGCACAAGGTCTTTGTCTTAGAATCCTAGATATGCATTTGGTATGCACATTTCATTAAGGTAAAAATCAAGACTAATTATTTATTCAATTTCTCTCCTATACCTAAAAATTAAACAATTTATTTATTTTGACCAAGTTTTTAGAAATCCTAATCATGATTTTCCTAATCCTTAAAACTAACTTAGATTTCTTTCAAAAAATAAGTCAAAATATTTCCTTTTTATAACATTTTTTGTTTAAATTTTTTTTTTCAGATTTTTTTTTTTATATATATTACATACCCTTCCCCCACACTTGTTTCATGCATTGTCCCTAATGTATGAATGAAATGTATGGATGCATGAACTGGCAGAAAGATATAATCACCGATACAGTGGGTCAAAAAGACCCATCGCCGCATTAGCTTCCGGCACAGACTCCAAAAAGATTTTAAGACGTTGACCATTTACCTTGAATGCATTGCCATTTTTGGGGTCGTAGATCTCTATGGCTCCGTGTGGAAACACCGTCTTAACAATGAATGGTCCTGTCCATCTTGACTTCAATTTATCGGGAAAGAGATGAAGTCTAGAGTTGTAAAGTAAAACTTTTTGTCCTTGGACAAAAGTTTTTCTCGTGATGAATTTATCGTGAAAAACCTTAACTCTATCCTTCGCAATCTTCGCATTCTCGTATGCATCATTCCTCAACTCCTCTAGTTCAGAAATTTGTAATTTCCAAAACTCACCGGCCTTATCTAAATCGAAATTTAGCTGCTTAATTGCCCAAAGGGCCCAGTGCTCTAGCTCGACAGGAAGGTGGCAAGCCTTTCCAAAGACCAGTCTGTAGGGAGACATTCCTAGAATTGTCTTAAAGGCAGTCCTATATGCCCATAGGGCATCCACCAGTTTGGTGGACCAGTCCTTCCTATTCTGATTCACAGTCTTCTCCAAAATGAGCTTGACTTGCCTATTAGAAACTTCTACCTGCCCGCTAGTTTGAGGATGGTAGGGCGTAGACAACTTGTGGGTAATGGCATATTTTTGCATAAGAGCTTCAAAAGTTCTATTGCAAAAATGTGTGCCATTGTCGCTAATGATGGCTCGAGGGATTCCAAAGCGTGAGATGATATTATCTTTCAAGAATTTGACAACAACTTTGTTGTCATTTGTCTTGCAAGGGACAGCTTCTACCCACTTTGACACGTAGTCTACGGCCAACAAGATGTACTGGTGCCCAAACGAATTAGGGAAGGGTCCCATAAAATCAATGCCCCATACGTCGAAAAGTTCTACTTCTAGAATGAGATTTAGGGGCATCATATTTCGTTTGGAAATTCTTCCTATCATTTGACATCTTGTGCAAGTTTTGCAATACTCAAATGCGTCTCTAAACACAGTTGGCCAATAAAAGCCACTTTGCAGAATTTTCTCGGCAGTTTTGCGGGGACCAAAATGTCCACCGTAAGCGAACTCATGACAAAAAGCTAGCACGCTTCTAGTCTCCTCGTCGGGGACACATCTCCTAATGATTTGGTCGCTACAATATTTGAAAAGATAAGGATCTTCCCACATGTAATACCGAACTTGAGACAAGAATCGGTATCTATCCTGTTTAGACCAACTAGGTGGTGTTTGGTTTGTGACTAAGTAATTTACTATGTCAGCAAACCATGGCTCCTTAGAGATGGCTAGAAGTTGCTCATCGGGAAAATTGTCATTGATGGGCAGCTCGTCAGAAGGTGCGTTTGGCACACGAGAGAGATGGTCAGCTACGACATTTTCGACACCTTTTTTTATCTCAAATTTCGAGATCGAATTCTTGAAGGAGAAGGATCCAACGAATGAGTCGGGCCTTCGCATCTTTTTTAAGCATAAGGTATCGAAGAGCAGAATGGTCAGTGAAAATCGTGGTCTTGGTCCCAAGTAGGTATGGGCGGAATTTCTCCAAAGCGAACACTACTGCCAAGAATTCCTTCTCGGTTGTAGTATAGTTCATTTGGGCGTCATTGAGCGTCCTACTCGAATAATAGATCACGTGTTGCTTGCTGTCCTTACGCTGTCCTAAGACAGCACCTACCGCAAAATCTGAGGCATCGCACATGATCTCAAAAGGCTTGGACCAGTCCGGAGGTGAGATGATAGGAGCAGAGATAAGCTCCATTTTCAATTTCTCCCATGCACTATGGCACCTATCATCAAAGATGAAGGACACGTCTTTAGCTAGAAGGTTTGTAAGGGGTCTAGCAATTTTGCTAAAGTCCTTAATGAACCTACGATAAAATCCGGCGTGTCCTAAGAAAGACCGAATGTCCTTCACGCATCGCGGAAGTGGAAGTCTCGCTATGATCTCCACCTTGGCCTTGTCTACCTTAATCCCTTCCCTAGATATCTCGTGACCTAGGACAATCCCATGTTGCACCATGAAGTGACACTTTTCCCAATTTAGGGTCAAGTTCTTTTTGGTGCACCTACTCAGCACTAGCTCCAAGTGATGGAGACACTGGTCAAATGAATTTCCATAGACGGAGAAGTCGTCCATGAAAATTTCTAAAAAACGCTCAACCATATCAGAAAACAGGCTTAACATACAACGTTGGAATGTGGCGGGGGCATTGCACAAGCCGAAAGGCATTCGACGGTAGGCAAATGTCCAAATGGACACGTGAACGTTGTCTTCTCTTGATCCTCCGGCGCTATAGGAATTTGGTTATACCCTGAATAACCGTCCAAAAAGCAGTAATACTCATGACCTGCTAATCATTCCAACATTTGGTCAATGAAAGGGAGGGGAAAATGATCTTTCCTAGTGGCTGCGTTCAACTTGCGGTAGTCTATGCATACTCTCATCTTGGTAGGCAATCGTGTTTGCACTAACTCATGCTTGTCGTTCTCTACCACAGTAAAACTAGACTTCTTAGGGACCACATGCATTGGGCTAACCCATTCGCTATCGGAAATGGGATAAATGATCCCATTATCTAACAGTTTCACTATTTCGGCGTGTACAGCCTCCTGCATGAGTGGGTTTAGCCTACGCTGTGGATCCCTCTTCGGTCTAACCCCTTCCTCTAGATGGATACGATGCTGGACTATCGTAGGGCTCAGTCCTTGATATCTGCCATAGTCCAACCAATGGCTTCCCTATGTCTCCTAAGGGTTGCCAGCAGGTCCTCCTCTTGCCTATTGGTCAAATTAGATGCAACTATGACCGATAACGTCTCTTGTTCACCTAGGTAGGCGTACTTAAGATGTTTGGGCAAGGCTTTTAACTCCAAAGAAGGAGTTCGCTCGATGGGTGGAGGAGTTAAGCTAGAATCTCCCATCTCTATAGAACTCAGATTTGATTCCCATTCGATCTCATCAAGACTGATATCACTTGTTTCTAACTCTTCCTCTTCCTCTGACTCAAGTATGATCTCATCATTATGCTCACTCGTCATGTTCTCAATGGAGTTAACCTCAAAAGGTTGGTCGGGTCACATCGTAGGGATGCTTACCTAGGTTGAAAACATTGACTTCCTTGGTCATATCCCCAAAAGTCAGTCTCATGGAACCGTTTCTATAATTTATAATTGCATTAGCGGTTGCTAGGAACGGTCTTCCTAAGATAACGGGAGTTTGGGACCTAGGATTAGACACAGGTTGTGTCTCTAAGACAATGAAATCGACCGGGTAAATGAATTCTCCAACCCGTATGAGAACGTCATTGATCTCTCCCTTTGGAACTTTGATAGAGCGGTCAGCCAACTGAATAGTAACTTGGGTCGGGTTGAGTTCACCTAATCCAAGTTGTTGATACACGGAGAAAGGGAGCAAATTGATGCTGGCTCCTAAATCGAGGAGTGCTCGATTGATTTCGGCTCGACCTATGGTGCAAGAAATGGTGGGGCAACCTGGGTCCTTATACTTGATAGGGATCTGGTTGGACAGTAGCTCACTAATGTTAGTGGCTAGAAAAACCTTCTTAGGCACATTAGTCTTTCTTTTCTTGGTGCACATGTCCTTAATGAATTTGGCATAACTAGGGACCTGTTGGATTGCATCAAGAAGTGGAATGTTGAGCCTAACTTGATTAAACACCTCTAATAATTTCTCCATATGTGCATTGTTGTTGCTTCTAAGCCTATTTGGAAATGGAGCTATAGGCTGGTGCAACTGATCTGCTGACTTTTCAGCTTCAGTTTCCTTGGGACTGGATGGAGAAGGAGTGGAGCTAGATGGAATGGAAGTGGAGCTAGATGGAATGGATGGCTGAGATGGATCCGATGGCATAGATACTTGATTATCAACTTGTTTCCCAGATCTGAGTGTATGAACCATGTGACACTGATTTGGGTCTTGAGCCTCATTGGCTGGCCTAGGATTCCTAGGATTTGGCAATGGTTGACTCGGTAGGGTACCCCTCTGTCTCTCTTGCTTGTTCAATTGGAGCTCTATCCTGCTTAGGACTTGAGCCAGCGTGTCTTGGCTTTTGACTAGGGTATCCACCTTTCTTTCCAAATTTGAAAGTCTTGTCTCTATTTGTGAATTTTGGAAAGACGGTGGAGGATTAGGGAAATTTTGTTGATAGGGCGGATTTTGGAAGTTGTTGGAGAATTTGGGCCTCACTTGATCATTGTTGCTTGGGCCCCATGAAAAATTGGGATGGTTTCTCCAACCGGGATTGTAGGTGGGTGCATAAGGATTGTTGGCGAGCCTTGTGAAGGCCGCACTCATATGTTCGGGCAAGCTTTGATGCGCGATGAAAACATGACATTCCTCAAACACATGGTTCATATCTTGACAATAAGTACAGCCCGCCGAAGATGTTGGGCTGACTTGGTTCACAGAGACTGGTTCTTTAGTTTCAAGAGCCTCAAGTCTTCGCATAACAGCAGCTAACTTAGCATCGGTTGCTACATTGGCCTCAATGGAATGGATACCTCCTTTAGAAGAAGTAGGGTCATTAGTCCTAGATTTTTCAGGAGTAGGGTCCCATTGGATGGATTTTTCAGCTAATTCCTCAAACAATGTCCATCCTTCATCTTCATTCTTTTGCAGAAATCCTCCTTGATACATGGATTCTAACAGTGTTTTAGTAGAATAATCTAATCCATCATAGAGAACTTGGCAAAGTCGCCATTTCTCTATCCCATGGTGAGGACATTGGGCAAGGAGATCCTTAAAACGCTCGAAGTATTCCAAAAAGGTTCATTGGCTGTTTGCTTAAACTGGAGGATATTCTTCCTAATCAGTGCAGTCTTGTGAACGGGATAAAATTTCTTTAAGAAGGCCTTAATGAAATTATCCCAAGAAGATATTGAACCGGCCTCTAGACTGTAGAGCCATTTCTTTGCTAAATCCTTCAAAGCAAAGGGGATAAACCTAAGTTTGATAGCATCGTCTCCTAACTTAGGTATATTCATCATTTGACATACTTCTTCAAATTCCCTTATGAAGAAGTATGCATCCTTAGATTCAAGTCCATGAAATTTGGGAAGAGTGTTGATGTATTGTGGCTTGAGTTCATATGGGTCAACACTTTCGATAGTGAGCTGGATGCAAGAAGGAAGAGAGGTTCTAATAGGATAGAACCTATCTTGGAGTGACTGTGGTTGTGCCATGTGTGAGTCGGGCTTGAGCTCGGGTGGTGAACTAGTTCTAGTTAGCCTGGATGTAAGTGGGTCTCTCGACCAAGCGGTCATGCACAATCAGCAAACAAGTTCACCCAATCAATCAAAAAAAGAAAAACAATCAAAAATCCTAATCTAGAGTAAGCCTTGACCTAGACGACTCCTAACTTTAGACTGTCCTTAGGAGGTCTACTGTCGACGTTAACCACAAGCTAATCGGCCAGGTAGGTGGCAAGACTGGTGGGAGGTTTTCCGTCAGAGACGTTCCTTAATTAAATAACCACCGTTCTTCGGGCTTTCGGCCCTCAATCCCCTGCCTAGACACCGATTTGACAAGAGTTAATTTCGAACAATTTTCCTCCTTCGGTCAATCTCCTATTGAGTCCGAGTTAACCTAGGGCCAACGTCTAGTCAAATTTTAGTTAAGGTTAGGGTTGTGAGTGTGACGGATATGATTTGTGGGCCAAGGAAGGGTGATGAAATCCCCACCTTATCTTGCTTATGGGTTATGCCCTTAAGATGAATTAGTGTACGTGTAAAGCGGTAGAAAAGTAATCACTCAAGAAAGCAGTAAACAACCAAGAGTGTTTCCTAATCTATATGCTATGCAAACGTACCTTGTCGCCAGCACTCTTCAACAGAATTAAAAAATGTAAATAGACACGTGCCCTAAATGCAAGAGTCTAAAATTTTTTTTTTTATTTTCAACAAATGGGTTAATGTTAATTATTAGCAATTGCAGAGTGATCACAGAGAAAAATAATCACAGCAGTAAGCAGATTTTTGCAATGCAAAGCAACATGCAGAAAAATGTATCAGTAGTCCACTACAATTGCCGCGGATTCGCGGCTTTTGCCGCGTTTCTGCGGCAAAGTTGTAGGTCCAGGTGCTCTGCCTTCGAGGGCAGAGGCACTGGATAGCTATATGTGCTTTCTGCTGCTCTGTTTTTGTTTCCTGTTCTCTGTACCTGCAACAGAAAAGAAAGAATGATTAGAACGAGGAAATCATGCCGTTCCTTCCCCGGCAACGGCGCCAAAATTTGATTGAGATTTTATAGATTGAAATAAAGTTCAGAATTCTTAGTCTCAATGCGAATCCGCTGTAGCAAGGCCTCAAGCGGGTCGTGATCCTCAGGGAAGGATGCGATGAAAGCTTTTCGACTCGATTCCTCTGTATGCTTCAAGTAAGAAAAGAGAGATTAGATTGGTGATGAAAATATGAGATTAAAGACGTGGTTTTGCTGATCTTCTACCACAACCCTATTGCAAATTAAAGAGCTTGATCTTCATCTTAAGATTGATATGATTCACCCTAGGTTATTACAAATATATCAAGCAAGAAAAATTAATACACGATTCTACTAAGTTGCATTATTCAAAAACCAACTATGGTTCATCCTAACATCTAGGTACAGCCTAATAGAAGACTAATCTCAAATTTATGCTGTCCTAGTTCTTAAGTTGAAGTCATGAAAAGTTCTTTTAACATGCAACCTAGATTAAGAATTTTAAGTATTTTTTAATCTTCCAGAATTAGTTGCCTTTAAACCTAGGGTTTCTAGAGATGTTCATTAATCAGATCAAGTTTTAATTGCTCTAGGGTTGCTTTAAGAATCTCAGCAAACCACTAAGAGGATTAGTTCTTCATCATTATTTTTTTTTCTTTTCAAATTATTTATATTTTTTTATTTTTTATTTAATGAGAAAGATTGCAAAATAAAGAAAAAGAAAGCAAGAAGAAATCACAGATTGAAAATCAAAGAGATCACAAAAAGAAACAAAATTTGCAGAAATTAAAAGAGAACAAAAGAGTGACCTTTATTTCAGATGAATCTCCGGTTACACAATCGTCTCTTCTTCTCCACAACGAGCATGAAATAAAAATTACAACTTGTGCAGAAATTTAGAAAAATAGCTAAAGAAAACCCTAATCGTCTCTGCATGCCCTGTACGTTGCACTTTGCAGGGATATTTATAGTGCAGAAGAAGATAGAGTCCCGGATGAAGTTGTAGACGAAGTCTGGTAGTCAGACTAATCCACTTTGCCGCGCCTTGCCGAGCTTCCGCGGCACTTTTGTGGCTTCTGGCCGCGCGCTTTGGCGCGTGGCCTCTCCTGGTCCGTCCATGTGGGCACCTGCTTCTAGAAGTTGTATCCTGGCCTTTTAATCTGGAGTTTCGAGATAACTTAGTAATCAAGTTACCCTTAAACCAGATTTCTTCAAATCTTCCTCCCACGAATTTTTCTTATCTAGGGTTTTCATCCTCATCCTGCAGGTGTTTAGGGTTGGATAAAATTCTATCCTTCCCTTATCTCTGATATTTGCAACTTTTAGCCATGTATTTGCATTTTGACTTCTTGTAATTGTGCTTTTGCACCTGGGCTTCAAACATGGGCTTGGATCTGGGCTTTTGGGCTCTTTAAGCTTTATTTATTATTAAAATAATACTTCGAGGCCTGCACACATTAAATAACGAAATATTAATAAATGTGCATTATAATATGAATAAATGTGCAATTGTGATGGTATATATGATGATAATTATGCATTTTTCACTACCTATCACCTGCCAACAGTGCCCTATCGGAGATAGGGGTCCGGGCTTGATGGTGGAAGCTTTCAAAAACTAGGTCAGGATCGAAACCGTCCTCGTTCGAAACTGTGGTGTAGAAGCCTTCAGGAGCCTGGGTGATCCTGTCTTCAATCTCCTCGTCAGAACTGGGAGCCAGTCGGGTTATCGGATTGTCTTTATGATTGACACCGTTGAATAAGTAACTGGCCCAAGACAGTTGCTTGACTCCCTGCGCCCTCCAGGAGGTTATCTGACCGCAAATGTGGAAGTGACACATCACTTCCCAGAAAGTCTCGTACACCCGAGGAAACTCTTTCTTCAAGAGGTGGAGCTCCTCAGTGGTCGGGACATATTCCTCATAGGGAATGCCCCCTGTTGCCAGCCCCGAGACCTCACGTAGCTCGTGCAGTGCAAGGCCCATTTCTCCGACCGGGGTAAAGAATGTCCCCGTCAGCGGGTTGTAGCGCTCCAGGATCCCGAAAAAGTTATGAAAGCCTGGTGGGACACCCCACTGTACGGCCCTGACCGCCGGGTACAGTCCCACACGCTTTAGCAGATCCCCAAGATCGGTGAGGACGAAACCCACCATCCTGCCCCACCAGTAGTTCTCCGTGGAATGGACCCAGCCGGGCGGACGGAAACCGACAGGATAATCACCCTCCGCTTCCATGAACGAGTTGAGGAAGGTAGTGCCAAGTTGTGGTATCTCTCCAACCGGAACCTCAGACTTGCGCGACCCAGGGAAAAGGCAGAGAACCGACCTGTCATGGCCATCATGACGGTGTACTTTATGGGAACCCAAATCACTGAGAGTAATCTCAGGGACGTATCGAGAAAGGTCCCATTCCATCTTCCGAGGGACGGACATGTGCTGGAAGTAGGACAGCGGGAACATCCTCTCTATGTCCGGAAGAAAGAATCTTCCACCCTTTATCTGACGGAGCCATTTATAAGTTTCGTCATACACACGATAGCCGTCATCGTCGATACGATCTCCGAAGAAGAAGGCAGGCTTCTCCAGCTTGACGTGAGCATCCGTTGTGAATGCTGCATCGGTCATAAGTACCCGAAGAGTTCTCATGTCAACATTAGAGAGCCTCCCCTGCGATCCTGCGACTGGTCAGCAGTCACAGGGACAGTCCTTCGTAGCACAAAGGTCAAGTCCCGGTCAGCACCACCTACACGTCCAAAGTGGCGCGTCTTGGAGAGTGAGACAGAAGGATGGGGCACTGCAAAAGAAAAGGACACTTAGTTAGATACTTAAATGCTAAGTGTTCATAATCCAAACGCAGAAGAGATACTGGACGCAGGAATTATCAAATCCGCGTCCAGACCTGCGAAACTACGTCCAAACGCAGAAGAGATACTGGACGCAGGAATTATCAAATCCGCGTCCAGACCTGCGAAACCGCGTCCAAATGCAGAAGAGATACTGGACGTAGGAATTATCAAACCCGCATCCAGACCTGCAGGATCTGCGTCTCCACCACCAGAAGGTCATGGAACGTCCTTGATGTCGCTTCTGAGGTGCGAAAAGAAGGGAGTTATCCACCTTAACCCTTCCATCACCACAACCGCCAGAAGTTAAGGAGGGTAACTCCCTTCCCTTCACACCCCCAGATTTCTAATTGCTTGGACGCAAGTGCCAGATTCATCAAAATCGGCAGCTGATGGAACAGAACGCAAGGATCAAATCCGCGTTCTGCAAACCAAGTCCGCGTCTGAGCCCTTCACAATTAGAAATATTCTAAGTGAAGAATCCGAAACGCAGGACCCAATGGCGCGAGGGTCCAAACCCGCGCCTCGGTTATCAACTCAAAGATTGCGTCTGAGAATCAAACACGAATTATATTTGATGTTAAGGATTCTTAGGGTTCTATGAGCTTCCGTTAATGGCGAAATCCACGCCTAAAAGGCATTATACCTGGGAAAGCGACATCCCGCGCAGAGGAAGCGCCCCTTTGGACCTCGGCGGCAGTCGCCCGTGAAGAAGAGGCGGTTGGCTTGTCTTGGGTGCCATTTTTAATTCCAGAAGAAGGAGATGAACAGTTCAAAAATCCAGTAATGGAGATGAACAGTTCAACAGAGGAAGAAGAGAACTCTCTTGAGCAAGTGCGTTCAGAGAAGAAAAGAGGTCTCTCTGACTGTTGCCTTTTATAGGCACAAGGATTCGCAAAGATACGCGGCGTGTGACCGATAAAAGCTGTAGCAAATCATCGCATGACGCGTGGAGCAAATCTTCGCGAAGATCATACGTCACGACTCCGCAGCGATTCGTCATTTGACACGTGGCGCGGTTCAGTTAATGAACCGAGAAATCCGCGCGCCAAAAGGTGAAATCCTGCCGGTTCCCCAGGCAGCTGGCGGCGTAATCATCACACGGCACAGATTCGCACCTAAGGGACGCACCTCTTCGATGGACATGCCCCGTCAGCATCTCCATAAATGCATTCGGAAGGTCGCGTCTCTCTACAAAGTCCACGTCCGACCCAGCGGGCCCAACATCGCGTCTGCCTCATGGAAGATCAGGCGCGTTTCCATTGCCAAAGGACGCACCCTACAGAAATCTCGTCTTTAAAGCAGTACCATCTCGGCTTTTTGAAAAGAACCTGCGTTCGGCCTCCTGCTTCTGCAAAATCAGTTCAACAGTACACTGACGCAAGCAGACGACCAACCATTCCTGGCTTAAAGCACACCCGTGACAGACTAAAAGTAATCGGGGAGGTTTAGACTGTGCATCTAGACACTCAACATGATCAACTCTGGTGACTTCAAAGAGTGCAAACAGTACACTCATGAAGACCAACTTCAGATAAGATCGAACCCGGAGCATCAACAGTCCAGCCATGAAGGTGAATTCAGCTAGAGTCCAAAGTATTTCGAAATCCGTCCCAATTAACTGCGGAATATCGAAAACTTTGGAGGGGGTTCTGTAGGCTGTCCAAAAGTTACTGGAGGACAAGCCATTGAAAAGCAAAGTTTCAAGCTCAAGACGCGAGGGACTATCACCCGCGTCTCAGCATCAAGGCGCGTCGGCCTGACACCCGCGTCTCAGCATCAAGGCGCGTCGGCCTGACACCCGCGTCTCAGCATCAAGGCACGTCGGCCTGACACCCGCGTCTCAGCATCAAGGCACGTTGGCCTGAAACCCGCGTCTCAGTTATAACCGCCTTGGTTAAGGAACCAATCACTGCCCACACGTAAGGAAAATCAGCCCCCATCGTGGCGTGTCTTTAGCAGGCACGTGGGTTAGTTACCGCTCATGTAGCGGGAAAGTTGGCCCTCATTGTGGAGCGTTTGTAGGGAGCACGTTCACCCCTAGGACCTCTATAAATAGCCTCGTTTACTATGAGGTCGGGGCAATTGGCAATCGAGAGATCAGCGATAGAGAGATCAGCAATAGAGAGATCGGCAATCGGCAATCGGCAATCGGAAGGAGAGAAGAAGCAGATCAACTCTTCAGCAAGTTCGCTGCGTACGAGCTAGCTTTCGCCTACCTTCTCTTTTAGAGTTTTGGTAGACAGAGCTGTGTCACTCTTTCTACCGGCCGAAGAGGAGATCCCTGAAGGACGGTCATCTGGTCAACGGAGAACAAGATTCACTCTCCACCGCCACACGAAGAACCCAGCCTTAAACAAAGGGGGAATTCAAGATTCAATATTCTCCCTCCCTTGTAACCGGAAGGAACAGTTTTTGTTGTAATCCTTTTCATTTGATTCAAGGAAAACTTTTACGGCAATTCACTGTCTCCCTCTTTCCCGGGTCATACACATGTATGTCAAGAATCTAATTAACATGGCATTTTCATACTAATCACTAAACAATGAAACATGCTATAAACAATGAATATTAAAAGCATGAAAACAATAAATAGAAGTTAGGAATCGTTACCAAAACCTAGAAGGCAACTTCCTTGTCTCCAAAACATGGTGGTCATCTCCACCAAACCTCCCTTGAAAGTAATGCATCCAATTGATATCCTTTAAGTACGGAACGCATCCACTCCAAGGTACGACAACTCTCACGTCATGTGAGAGCCCACACCTACATTAAACAAAGGAGGGGTGATCTTTGGTACCCATACTCTTTTGGGTCCATGGGGGTTAGTCCCTTCTCTAACCCAAACAAATTTATTTGCTAAATTAAAAGTATGTATTCTATCATAACAAAATTTAGCAAGGTGGACCTTACGTCCACAATGTGTACATGTGTACACATGAGCATATATGGTGTGATGGTGTCCGTGAGGAGCATGTGTATGCCGTGGAGGGTGTGCATGAATAATAGATGGAACTTATTTCTTTCGAAACAAAGATTCCAAACGTGTATGCCCAA
This sequence comes from Agave tequilana, assembly GCA_038442645.1. Lineage (NCBI taxonomy): Eukaryota > Viridiplantae > Streptophyta > Magnoliopsida > Asparagales > Asparagaceae > Agave > Agave tequilana. Next base: position 26,096 of record JAVJIF010024864.1, on the reverse strand, counting down.
CAACACATTGGCTCAAAGTGGAGCCCAAACAATCAACACTCTTCTTAAGCATGGATATATCATTGTTAATCAAAGAAGAAGTGGAGCATGCAAGGGTGATCTAGGTGAAACTACCCTAGCATGGCAAATATGTGAATCTATTTCATTTTTCAAAGATTTATTTTTATTTAAACAAATTTCTAATTCTTTTGAAACAAATTCAATTTCTCTTTCCAAGGAATCATTATCTCTTAAAACACATTCAATTTTTGAAGACAAAACATCATTATTTTTCAAAATTTATTCACAATCATTTTTATTTTTCAAAAAGTTATTTTCTTTAAGTGCAAGATCAAGTTGAGATTTTAATGAATCCCTCTCAATAGCAATCTCCTCTTTTTCTTACAAAATAACATCAAGTCTAGCAATCAAATTTTTATTATCATTGTTAAGGCCTAGACTTTTCTTTTTCAACAAATTATATTTTTCTATTAATTTTTCACACACAATAGAAAGTTCTTCATTTAAAGCATGAGGATCAACAAAATCATTTGAAGATCTAGCACAATCATTACTATCTACTTGGGATTCTGAAAGTACCTCAAGGGAGTCATTCCCTTGGACCGTATAGCATTGTTGTGGCTCAGATTCATCTCCACTAGATTCCTCTTCTTGTTGGATTTGCAATTGAAGCTCGGAGGCGGTGGTGGTTGTCAACTTGTTCCACACTACAAAAGCGGAATCAAAGTTAGAAACATGCAAAAGATATTCTTTAGGAAGTGTACTTCTAATGGCCTCAAGGGCTTGTGCATTGGCCCCTATATGCTTGCTATCACTAAGGAAGGATTCCTTGGTAATGGCAAGGTGAACCTTATAACCTAGGGTTTGAAGGTAAATGGACATCCTAGTCTTCCAAACAAGAATGTTGGAAGGGTCATACATAGGTGGGGTCATGAAGTCCATGGATGTAAACTATATGTGTGCAAACAAGCAAGTGCAAACAATAGATTAGCAAACAAATGGATCTCACTCCTAGGATGTTAAGCCTAAGTATCAGGAGCACTAGCTCTGATACCAATTGAAAAACACCTAGAAGGGGGGGGTGAATAGGTGTACTTGCTAATCTAGGAACAAAATGTGCTAAATGCGGAAGCTAATCCAAATTATTGCACCACACTTAATACAACACACAAGTGTAGCCGAATTCCCCGTGAAGGGCTCTGGACTAACTCCTCTTGATTCCCCTTGAATGGGCTGAGGTGCTATGTGAAGCTCTTGTGGTTAAGTATAAGTGAGGCACACACACAAGCAAATAGATATGATATGGCAATATGAATTATGCTCAACACCAGCAAATATGATATGATGTTATGAATGATGCTTTGCACAATATAAAGAGAGAGAGAGAGTTAGAGAGACAATGGATCAAACACAAACACAAAGATATGTTTCAAGGTTCGAGCCCCTAGCTCTACATCCCCGCCTACACCACCGTGTAGGATTTCCAATCCACTATAGGAGTACCGAACTCCTCTCTCAATGCCACCGAGGCAATACAACCACAATCCACCTCTACTGAAGAGGGATAAGGCCCGTAGCCAATACAAACACAATCACCTCTACCAAAGAAGGATCCAAACCAAGACCACTCCGATCAACCTCTACAAAGAGGGATACACAAAAGCAAGGAGGGTTTACAATCTTGGAGGCTTAACCTCAAACACTTCTCTTTTTCTCTCTTTTCCACAAAACAAAGATCCTAAATAGATTAGGATAGAAGATAGCTCAAGTGTGGAAATCAAGGTGTTTTTGGAAACAAGCAACAAAGAAAATACTTGGAAAAACTCTTGTAAAAGATAGAGAATGAAAACCAATACAAATATCCCAAATTCCTATTTTCTTTGATTTTCCAAAACCCTTGACAAACAATAAATATGAAATCTTTTGGCACTTAAACTCTTTTAAAACTTGTTTTTAAAACCAGAGAATCGGAGAAAATCAGCTCTAAAAATCTTTGCTAAAACCCCTAAGAGTTGGGGTATTTATAGCCCAAACAGAAAACTAGCCGTTAGGCTGATGTGGCAGCCTGACAGGCTACCGGTCGACCGGCCCGATCGACCGCCAACGGTCAGAATGTGACCGTTGGGCAAACACGGTCGACCGGCACGATCGACCCAAACAAACAGAGAGCAGAGCTCTCAGACCCGGTCGACCCTGACGGTCGACCGTTCCTGTGTCTGCCAAACGTGCACAGATCTGTGCACGTCGGTCGACCGTACCGGTCGACCGACTTCATCCCAAGTCGACTACGTCAGTTTAGTAGTCGACTGGTTGAAGCTTGGAACAGAAAACAGGGTCAGAAAAATAGTTTAAAAATATTTTGAAAAATCTTTTAAGTCTTCTAAAAATCCACAAAACTTGTTTTAACATTTTATATTGAAACACAAACAAGTAATAAAAATTTCAAGACATATATCAATCATATCAATTCATTTTTGAGTCTTGCAAATTTTATCAAAACCAACACTTGTATTTTTATCAAACTTGATTTTTCAATACATGAATAGGAAAGTCAAAATAAGTTTGTCTAGCAAGTTTAAAGCATGTATGTATATCTAGAACATATCTAATATACATAAAAATAAAGTAAACTTGTTTTGATCTACTATTCATGAAAACCAAAAACCAAACATAAAACGTGTGTGTTTGTGCACTTGAGCATATCAACTATTCTTATCTTTACAAATGGATCTAAAACACACTAAACTATGGATACCTAAGTCTTCTTGACGATCTTCATCTTCAAGGCGACTCGATCCACAAACACCGTGATCCATGAGCTAGGCAAGGTATGATCTTGATGCTTTGGCCCTGGAATCACCATGAAAAGCTTCTAAACACCTTTGTTGAAGCTAATCACCAACTAATATCTTGCTAATGATCTGAAACTTAAAATTATAAGAATATTAGTAAACATAACTACATGAGTTAATCATCATCAAAACTAGGATGGAAGGCCTTTGGGCCAACAAGATAGTCAAAAGGAGTGAAGTCCATACAGCTATCAGATTCACTAGAATACCCTAAAAAAAGAGGACCGGTGGGAGAATGATTGAAGTTAAAATCTGAGTGCTTAGAGAAAGTAGATAGGGACGACGTGATTCAAGAATGAATTATTTTCTAAAAGTTTTGAAATCAAATTGAGAACGAAGAGCACAAATATCATTTTTAGATATGAGACAATACATTAGTTACAAGCATTATAAAAAGGTCAATAATGTGAAACAACATGAATAGTAATAATAATTGTTATACGTGACGGTTAAGTATTCAAAGAAGTGGTAAAAAGAAATTAAATATTTAATTGAAGCAGTTATGGCGGGAGAATCCAAAGAGTTCTTTTTTTCCAGAGGTTTATTATATGAACTACAAATTAACTTTTTATATAATATTTTTCCTATATATTTAGATTACGTATGGTGCACATCTTTTCTTTATCGAGATTAATATTATTGCATCTCTTTTTTGGAAACTGTTATTGTATCACGGTAGATAGAATATTAATTACTTCAATTAGTTCAGAGTAATTAATATCGTATTTTATAAGATGTGATATACGTGGACTGATCTCACGGTCGCAGGGCTAATCTACTTTATAAAATGATCAAATCTGTTACATAAGCATGCGAATAAGGACAGCGACTGTGATTGCATTGCTGAACGATAGCATGTTTCGTCTGTTATTTCTATGCGAATAAGGAATGCGACTAGGGTCGTAGTCGTAATATAAAATTGAAAGTTATATTATATTAAGTCTGTGACCATGGTCACAGTGATCGAAAGTTTTATTATATTATGACTGTGACTATGATCGCAGACTTTGTAAAATGATCAAAATTTTGTTATATAAAAAAAAGACAGCGGCTGTGGTCGTAATGCTCAACGATAACATGTTTCGTCTGTTATTTCTATGCGAATAAGGAATGCGACTAGTGTCGCAATCGTGATATAAAAATGAAAATTATATATTCTTTTATTATAGTTTTGAATGTATGTGTATTGCGACCTGAATCCAATTTATAATATACATTGAGAATAAAACAATTTTTTAGTACAAGACCGACCATAGTCGCAGTTCATTAAAAATTGCATGAAATATTATTCAACCAATCTGCAAATATTGTAGCAGTTACGAGAATCTCTGATTTATAAAGTATCTGCAAAATAATTAACCGTTGTATTTTATTATTTTTTTACAATGTACATTTATAATACAAAAAATAATATACGGCTTGCCCCACATTAAATTTCATTTTTCTATTCATTTCAGTTTCTTTTATTAAATCTATATGAATTGAAAATAACATGAAATTAAATAATAAAAAAATTATATAAAAAATAACAGTTTTTTTAGGTTTCACGCATGCTTTTTACTTTTACTGCTGTTGTTTTTCTCATTATCTTGACCCAATTTTTTTCCTTTATATATTTGATGTAGTAGAATTAAGAATTTTATAACTGTAGATATATTCTATAGAAAATTCTTTGTAAATTATAAATATCTTAGGTAAATTTTGTTATGAATGAGTCTTTGCTAATTTAGAAGTAAAAAGGGGGTATTTTGATCAATTTGATTGACGATTCTTTAGGCGAGATGTTTTGATTTTTTTGGCGCCTACACTCTGCCACTGATATGTGGCATATATTTGGCCATGTCACCGCCGGCCGAGAAACTCTCTCAGCTGTCGACTGAGGTACAGTAACCCCATATATATATATAAATATATATATATATATATGAGGTTACTGTACCTCTGCCGTCAGCTGAGAGTGTTTCTCAGCCGGCAGGACGTGACAGCATAATAGCAACGAATTTATCATTAATTTTGGTGGACACAAAACCAAAAAATTTCTGCCCGAGTAAGTATCAGTCACTTCAATAATCGCTATGACGAAAATACCCTCACTCACATTACTTTACCGTATGTAAAACCTTTCCTTTAAAAAAAAGTTCTGAAATTTTCAGTTTATCAATCCTAAAAGTTTAGTGTTATTATTTCCTAAATTTTCCGATCTTTTTCGTTCAAAATTTTTTTTTTAAAAAAAAGAGCTGATCAAGATAGCGCCCAAGAAATCATCTGTGAAAAAAGGTAAAGGGGAAACCTAAAAAGGTTTTGTAACCCTTAATAGCTATATTTCTAGTTTTGATTCCATTTTTTTTGTTTTTTTTACAGAAAAATCTATATTTTAATTTAACTTCAATTAAAAGTGTTTGATGAACTGAATTTTTTCGGGAAAATTTTTTTTTCTTAAATTTTTCAAGAATCTTGGTTTTTAAAAATAAATTAATTAAATTTTTTTAAAAGCTTGCAACCATGGTCGCAAATAAGAGAGAAAGATTCATTTTTTTAATTTAAAGAAGTAAGAATCTTTAATCCAAGTCACAGTTTAAGATGAAAATAAAAATAGGAATTAACGAGCTTATTAGTGATTTATTTTTTTAAATTTTTTAATTTTTTAACACATCGATCAAGGTTAAAAGTTATTTTTTTCTTTCCTTTTTTGTCGACTTGGGTCGCAGTTATTTGTATAAGCATCTTAGGTTTATGCGACCTTGGTCGCAGTATTTAAAAATATTTTTTAAAAAAATTATAAATGTTCTTTTTTTAAGATTATTTTTTTAAAATTCTGCGACTGATGTCGCAGTGTTACCGTCCGTTTTCTGTTTTTTGGGATCTGATCGCAGTCTGTTCTAATAAGTTTGCTAATAGGATACTGCGACCCTAGTTGCAGTATGAATAAACAAAGGCCCCTTCATGGTAAATTATTTGGGTTAATTAGAAAATTGCGTCCTCAGTCGCAGTGTAATATAACAGTGCGACTTTGGTCGCAATGTTTTATGTTCTACTAAGTTAGCTTAATAGGACACTGCGACCCTGGTCGCAGTATGATGAAACAAAGGACCTCATTGGTTAATTATTTGGTTTAATTAGACAACTGCTGTCGACAGTCGCAGTGCAATATAACAGTGCGACCTTGGTCAGAGTGTTTTATAGTTTATTAAAGACTATCGCGACCAAGATCGCAGTCTTTTTTCTTTTCAAATTTTATTTAAAAGTACTGCGACCTTGATTTTTATACTAATGTTGTTGATGTTTCTGCATCTATTAGTAAGCAAGAACTGAAGGTTCATCCTATGAGATCGAGCCTAAAGCCTACGTGCGAATTCATAAGAAAATTCAAAAAGCACATTCAGACAGATTTTGTCAATGCGATGAAGGAAACCCTGTTTGGTCTAATAATAAATAAAACTGCGACTAGGGTCACATATGCAAAGATAGATGTAACTTTTGAATAAAAGACTGCGACCGTAGTCGCAGTTCTCCGTATGGCCATGTTTTTAAAAAAATATGAACAATAACTGAGAAAATTTGTCATTAATATATACTGTGACCTTAAGTCGCAGTTATTAAAATTTAGTTTATAAAAAGAAATAATGAATAATCACAAGTCTGAACTATAATAAATAGGACTACGACTAAGGTCGCAGTCATAAGATAGTATTGGCCACTGGAAAAATAAATTTAACACATACTAAGACCGTAGTCATAGTTCTTAGAATTTAGTATGTTAAATTAAATAACTGCGACTGAGATCGCAGTTAACAGGACTGTGACATTGTTACTAGAAAAAAGGACTTTAGTAAAAGTGATTATATTGTTCTGTAAAATGAAATCTAGGTCGCAGTTCTATATACGTTACACAAGAATTTTACATACAAGAAATTGCAGAAAAAAAGAATAAAATAAAAGCCTCTTAATCAGCATCCAAAGATCTCAACCCTTGAATACTTTCAATATTCTATGAGGAAGTTGAATCAGATGATATATGGTTCATATTTTGATCGGGAGATAGAGATCGGAGACGACGGTGACCTGAATTGGCAGGAGAAGTGTCATGCTCTGCCGTCTACATTAAAATAAAAAAGGAGATTTAGGTCTGCAAAGTAAAAAAAAAAAGGAAAAACCTGATCCAGATACCGCTATTTTAAAAAAAAATTTATGGCAAGAAAAAGAAAACCTAAATCTGACGGGCAAAAAACCAAATAGGGGGAAATAATAATAAACAATAGCGGGACAAGTGCCTTTTACAAAGGGGCATTTAATAATTTCACTTATTCCAATAGGCGGGCCACAATTTGTTGATGTGGTAAATAATGTGCCACGTCACCGCAAGCTGAGAGAAACTCTCAGCTGTCGGCTGATATACATATTTCTGTGTGTGTGTATATATATTGGAATCGATTTATTATATATGTGAATTTTGAATGAGAAACTAAGAGCACATGAGAATTGACATTTTTTAACCTTTTTGTTAGTACATGTATGGAGTCAGGGGCGGATCACATATAATACCTTATTTTTAGATTATTTTTACTAGCATAATTATACTATTAAGCTCTAACTGAAGTGATAATTTATAAATTTAAGTTATTGAGGGTCGTAAGTTTAATTTTTTTGTGGGCGCAATATTATTTTTTATTTTTTTCTCTTGTCATATTACATTTACGCTCACACTGAAATTCTTATTATATTTACGCCTACACTGAAAAAAACATTATGCATCCACCATTGTATAGAGTAATTAATCCTTCTATTGTGTAAATAAAAAACGGATGATAACAAACCAAACAAACCAAAAACAGATGATCACAAACCACTAATTGACTGTGGTGTGAATTTAAGTAACTGTACAACAAACCTTCAGCAAGACGCCTCTGCAATTTAATTCAAAAAATTTCTGACCCATCGCAATGGGAGAATTTAAACCTAAGACCTCCTACATAAGAATAAAGTGTTAACTTTATATACACAAAAAGAGAGGACCCAAAAGGTAACAAAGTCAAAGAGACTCCCTGAACAACCGATGTGGGACTATTCTCACTAATAGTGTTTGAGATAAGCTCAATTTGTTATTGGGCAATCGGCGATGTTGTCCGTTAACACACACACACTCACTCTCTCTCTCTCTCTCTCTCTCTCTCTCTCTCTCTGCGCGCGCGCTCTTATTTCGCTTTCTATGCACTCAGTATATAGAATAATTGCTTCAACATACGGGTGGCCAACGGGACGAATCGGGTTGATTCGTCCCGTCTGGCAAACGAATCGTGGACGAGACGGGTTGGACCCGTCTCGTCACGGGTTTAAACGGGACGGGTTCAAATCCGGGTAACGAATCGGGTCTCTGACCCGATTCGTTACCGGATTCGGCGAGACGGGTTAGACCCGTCTCGCCTATTTTTTTTTTAATTCGTTAATTCATAAATTTTAAATTTTAAAGTTAAAAAGAAAAAAATAGGAAAAAATAGGAAAAAATAGGGAAAAAAGAGGAAAAAATTTTTAAAAATTTTCTAAAATTATAAAAAAAAAATAGAATTGATTTTCACTAATTACAAGTTTTTTGTAAGGCAAAATGGCAAAATTTTATTAATATGAAAAAATCATATACATTGCTCATCACAAATACAATGTACATAAAACTCATCTCGTATACATAACAAAACTCTGGTGCTCATCTCATACAATGTATATAAAAAACTCTGGTGGTTCTCTATTCGTCATCCTCGTCTTTTTCAAATTCTTCATCCAGAATAGCTTTTCCTTGTGTGCGTCTTTCTGCATCGAACCAGTCCTTTAAGCAAACCGCCATCTCCAAGTGTTTCGGCGTCAGCCTGCTCCTCCAGGGTGTCAAAACACTACCACCTGCAGAAAACGCGCTCTCGGACGCTACTGTAGAGGCCGGAGGTGTTAGTATATCTCGGGCCATGGTAGAAAGAACAGGAAATTGTTTTCTCTGTTCTTTCCACCACGACAAAACATCAAATGTTTCCCATGGTTCATCATCATTTTCATTTATTTCAGCAGGCATTGTGTTCAAATATAAATTAAGTTCATCAAATGAACCTGCTCCTGAAGAGTGTTTCTTTCTAGTATTAGAGGAAAGTATACTTTTAAAATTAGATAATCTTTTACCTAGACTACTAGAAGAAGTTTGTGATGGTGTAGGTGCCCTAAATTCAGAAGAAGAAGGTGGAAATAACGCATCTCTGTACAATGAGTACATTTCTTCTAAAAGAGATCTAATTTCTAAAAGTAATTTATCTACATCTTGTTCATAATTTAAACATAAAATAAAATTAGATAATAAAAGTTTTAAATTATCTATTTTAATTCTAGGATCCATAATTGCAGCTAAGTAAAATAAAAAAGGCATATTTTCAAAATATTTTCGAAATTTTTCTTCCTTATCATGTATAGCCTCTACAAGACTATCATCATCTCTATATGCAGCAAATACTTGAGCAATTTCATTAAGATTATAAAAAACTAAGTTACATGTGGGATAATACGTACCAGAAAGTGCTTTTGTGGCAGTGTCAAATTTTTCTAGAAAACTACAAAAATTTTCATATAATTTCCATTCTTCATCACTAATATAAAGAGATGAACATTCATTTATTGTAAAAAATTGAATTGCTTGTTTAAAAGGAAGGCAATCTTTAATCATATAGTAGCTTGAATTCCAACGAGTTTTCACATCTGCTTGGAGCAGTTTTTCCTTTAGTCCACATTGTCGGCAATAAGCTTTAAAAGATTGTCTCCTAGGTCCACTGTGTTTTATATGTAAAATAATTTCTTTAACTTTATAAATATATTTGTCTAAGAGCTTTAGACCATCTTGTACACATAAATTCAATATATGGCAAACACATCTAACATGAAGAAGTTTACCATTTAAAATTGGATCTAATATCGTTTTCAATTGTCTTATTGAAGCAGTATTTTCACTTGCATTATCAAAAGAAATAGAAAATATTTTATTTTCTATACCATAATTTCTACAAGTAAGAAAAATTGAATTTGCTACATTTGTAGCAGAATGTTTCTCAAAAAATTTAGAAAATGATAAAATACGTTTTTGTAAAATCTAATTTTCATCAATAAAGTGAGCAGTAACACATAAATAATGAATAAGATTAAGAGCTTCCCATATATCGGAAGTTAAAGAAATTTTTCTAGCATCACTAGTAAAAAGAGTCTTCAAAATATTTTTTCTATTTACAAATAAATCTTCAATTTCTCTAGTTATAGTTTGTCTGCTAATTCTCTTATAATCAGGAGCAAAAACAGATTTAAGATAATCAACTAATGCATCTGATTCAGTAAAAGAAAATGGAAGTTCTGCTCGAACAATAAATTCAGCTAACTTATGTTTATTTACTTCAGGCTTATATCTCCAAGTGGAGAGTGTGCCTGAATCAGCTAATATTTGTGCTTGTTGTGGTGGTAAACCGTGACTTTTAGCATGCTTTTTTTCATAGTGTTTATTAAGAACACCTGTACCGTATCCTTCTTTATGATCAAATAGTTGATGACAGTACTTACATTCTGCCTTTCTTCTACCTTCAACAAATTTTAAGACAAAATGGTTCCACACTGCAGAAGTTTTGGCACTTTCTTTAGTGGTTGTGCTTGTGCTTGTGCTAGTTGGTTCAGATTGTTGTGTTTCTGGAACTATAGTGTCATGCTGTGTTGGTTGTGTATCGTGTTGTTCTTGTGTTTCAGTAAAAAAGGACCCAGAGATTGTGCGTGCATTGGTGATGTTGACATTAAAAGTTGAGAATATGAGGCATATTGAGGAGGGAAGGAAATAGAATGCCGACCTGTACCACTATCACTGGCATATGCAGCATGAGTATATGGTGCAAACCACTGTAGTCAAATGCATAGCTTGACGAACTGTGATAGGGAGCAAATGCGGATGTTGGTGGAGCATAGCTGTATGGTGGGTAAGCGGTATATGCTGATGATGAGCTACCGCCAACATCGGTGTAAGGTGCGGCAGCTGACGGATTGTGTGTTGATGAAGAGCTGCCACCGGCTTCGGATGAGGAACCGCCAGTACTCCAGTTGGGATCCATTAGACTAGATTGAAAGTTGGTAGAGATTTGTAATTGTAAGAGAATAAGAGTGAATTAGAGTTAGAGGATGAAAATAGAAGAGAGAGTTGAGATGAAGTGAGAATGTGAGATGAAAATGAATGAGGGTAGAGGGTATTTATAGAAGATTAGAGGTTAGGATTTTTATTTTTTTACTTTTTTTTTAGTGCCAACGGCTCAAAACTGAGCCGTTGGGGTGAAAAACGAGGGTGCCACGTGGCACCCTCGTTTTTTCACCCCAACGGCTCAGTTTTGAGCCGTTGAGGGTTTAAAATAAAAAAATTTTTAATATAGGGGGCGTATAATAATTTTCCCCTCTAACGTTCTTAAAAAATTATTGGACTAAAAAAAAAAAAAAATTAAGAAGGGGGGGTCGGGGAAATTTTCCCCGACCCGACTCGTCCCGTGATTCGTCACGGGACGAATTGGATTCGTCCCGTGACCACGGGACGGGTCAACCCGTTTCGACCCGCCCCTTAACGGGGCGGGTACGGGTTGACCCGCCAACCCGTCTGTGCGACTCCGACGAGTCGCACAGTACGGGTCGGGGCGGGTCGACGTGGGTCGACCCACCCCGGTGGCCACCCCTACTTCAACAGTACGATACTAGTCCGCTATCTTATTTCTCTGTTGTGCAGGACCACTCCTTGCTTCACTCGACCACATGAAAATGAGTGAGAAATATAAGATTTTATGTCTTTTAATTCCGCCATCTCCTTATCAATCTGGGAAGAAACTAAAGGTTGTGTGTACGATACAGGGAACATTGAACTAGGACTGAGCTTTCATGGCCTGTGTTAATTGTTAGTGAGAATGTGATCGCTCGATAATTTACATGCAAGAGCGTGTGTGAACGCATTGGATTATATCTTTTTAACCACAAGACAATGATTGCTTTCAGAAAGAGATGGTTCTTGATTGATTATTCCTCTTCAGCAAAAGATAACAAGGAGACTGCACATGATAAAAGAGCCTCTTCATGCCGAAGGTAACAAGTTTGCAATATTCTACTTTGACTTAATTATGAAGTTGAGATCAATAAAATCCAACTCCAAACTAGACAAATCTAGAAAGCAAGAATTAAAGTATCCAATGTTGATTTTTATATATCAGCAAAATTCTGTTATAGTCATATTTTTTCAGTAGTCCTTCTTCATCGAGCCCTCATTTCCATTGCACCAAAAATGAAATGTTATGATAAGAAATGAAGGATAGATTTTTGGTATGCTTCGAGTAGTAGATGTTTTTTAAGAACGTTTTAATCAATAGATTGGCGGCGCTTTTAAAAATTTTGGATTAACATGGATTATTCTGACGAAGGGAGGGAGGAAAATTGTTACAATTTTTTTAAGTTAGTTCATTCTTGCATAATTTCTTCTTCTTCTTCTTCTTTTTTTTTTTGAGAATTAGCTCCTTCTTGCATATTATTGTTTAGAGCTAAATAGTAGGAAAATCACTCCATTTCATTAGTAGGAGTTTAATAAAACAAGCAAACTCTACATACAACAATAGTTCACAGAAACGAAGATCAATACATAGGCCACATAATACTTGAGTTGTATATTTTTGTCGAAACCAATATAATATAGAAATGAACGAGAAGTCTTATTAGCAAATTCAAGATTGAGTAACTCCTATTTTAGTTCAAGATTTCTAATTCAAATTTAGCTCAAAGCAATACAAATTGTGTGGCTGTATGTGTGATACACGAGTTAGAAGCGACTTTTACAAATCACATTTTGGGTCTGATTTGAAGTAAAAAATGTAAATTAGAAATACACAATTAGGGTGGCTAAGGAGTTGAATTGTGTCTTGCTGGAGAAGGTTCAGTATTTGTTGTCTAATGCACAATTAGACAAGTCATTTTGGGCAAAGGTTTTGGTATATGCTAGCCATCTCATGAATAGATTGTCATCCTTTGTGAGAGGAAATAAAACTTTGTTGAAAATTTGGTCAGGTGAAGCTGCTCAAAACTATGCTTTGTTGAGGATATTTGAATGTGCCGCCTACTTTCGTGTCAAAGAAAGTAAATTGGATCCTCAATCAAAAGAATTTGTGTTTTTGGGTATCAAAAGAAATTTGAAAGGCTACAAATTGTGTGACAACAGAAACAAGAAGATTGTATTGAGCAGGAATGTCACATTTGATTAGGCTTCATTGGTGATGCCTACCATATCTCAACAGATGGAGAGTATGAAGACCAAAGAGGTACATCGAGTGGAGGATGATGCTACTCCATGTTCTCCAGTTAGTTCAGTATCAGTTGGGATCTCACTGAATGTGACACCAGTGAAGATCGTGTAGCCTGTTTGAATGCTGAACATGTTGAAAAAAGGTTGGTTTAATTGTAGCAGAAATGTAACACCCCGTTTCCGGAATACATACTTAGATACGTGTTCTAATTTTTTCATCGTATTCTTTCAATTTTCTCCGGTATTAATTTTGTTTTATGATTAATTATATCATCATTTGGTATTTGGATCCGGATTTCTGGACTCAGAATCAACTCGAGTCTGAACCGGGGACCCGATCCCAGTGTATCGATCGATTTAACCTTTCTGATAGTCAGATTTGACTAATTTTAGTTTCAAATATTATTTTCCAATATTTTTAATTTTTTATAATTTTCTGAATTTTTTCTGAATTTAATTGCAAAAACTTCAAAACCTGTATCGACTGGTGCCACCGATTGATTTTTAGATTTTTAATTTACAAACAAAGTTAAATTTCTAGAAATTGCTTTTAAATTATTTCTTAGAATCACTTTTTCTACTTAAATACATTTTTAAAGATTTTTCTGAATTTTCAGAATTCGACTGAATTTGGTGTCCACGGGTATCTCTGGTGGATTCTAGAATTTTTATTTTGAAAAAGAGATTGAATTTCTAAAATTTGATTTCACCATATACCTTAAAATAATATTTACTATTTTTTAATTTTTGGAGATCCTTCCGAGTTACTTTAATTTTCCGACATTTCCGGTGTTTTCCCAGATCCGGAGTTTTTGTTTAGATATTGTCTTTTATCTTTTTCAAATTTCTCCTCCACTTATTCTTTTCTTCTTTTCTTTTCTTCTCTTTTTCTTTTTTCTATTTTTCTCCACCACACAAATTCCTCTCCCAAAATATCTTCCCCCACTAATTCTATCTCCTCCCTTTCTCTCTCCACCCAATGCAGGTCCAGACCTGCGTTCGGGGCTAGACCCGACGCGGGTCTCTCCTGCTGAATGCGGGGGTCCCCTCCCCTTCTTTTCTTTCGATTTAATCCCCTAAATCTCTCAACCATTCTCTTCGTTAAATTATATTTCTTTCTTTCTCTAAATCTCTCCTTAACCTTTCTCTCTCACGTTCTCACTTCCCCTTCTCCCTCCTCTCCTCCTAGATGATGGCCGACCTATGCCTGCCCTCCCCTATTTGGTCGGAAAAGCTTGGTCGAGGTAAAGTTTCTTTGAGTGGATGAAAAGTTACAATGGGACAATCCCGATTACAAAAGAGGGAAGAAGATATGATTCTTCCCTTTGTTTAGGGCTTAGTCTTTGTGTGGTGATGGAGAGTAATTCTTGTTCTCTTTTGACTAGCCGACTGTCTAGCTTTTCTTCAAGATGCTCTCGAAGACTAATAAGAAGAGATCTCTATTTTTAAAACAATAAGTGTTTAGAGTCCACTGATTACTCCTTCTTCTCTCCCCAAAAAAACCCTTTTTCCCATAGCTACTCTGGCTATTTATATGGAGTTATAGGGGTATTATTGTCCCGTGAAATCCCTTCATTATGGGGAATAACTCCCCATTATATGGGAGTCAATTGACCCAATAATGGGAGTCAGTTACAACAGAAATATGGGTCTCGCACTGGACGAGGATCTCGCGTTACTTATTATAAACGCGAGCGTCTCAGTTAGAACGCGGAGTTGCTCAGACCCGCGCTTGAAGTGAGACGCAGGGTTTTGTCAGACCCGCGTCTAAAGTGGAGCGCCGAGTTGCTCAAACCTGTGCTTAAAATGGGACGCGGCGATGCTCAGACCCGCGTTTAAAATAGGACGCGGGGTTGCTTAGGCCCGCATTTGGGATGAGACACAGGGTTTCTCAGACCCGCGTCTGATGCAGAGTTATTCAGACTCGCGTTGAGCGCGGGTTTACTCAAGCCCGCATCTGAAGTCTCCGTGCTTCTTTGAACACGAGGTCCGCATTTTAATTGAAACGTGACCTTCGCGTTGAAGTGAGGTTCGCGTCTGATGGCATGTCCACAGTGATTTTTAGACAACCTACAGAACTCCCTCCAAAGTTTTTGACACTCTGCAGTTAACTGGGATAGATTTTGAAATACTTTGAACTTTAGTTGATTTCAGGCTCTCATGATTGGACTGACAATCTTTGAGATGCCCTGAGCTTGATCCTGTCTGAATTATGACCTTCGTGAGTGTACTGTTGAATTGCTTAAAACCTGCAGAGAAGATCGTCACAAGTGTCTTAAAAACTTAGTCTAGCATTTGTTGTGAGCTCTAGTTTGTTTTCCAGTGTACTATTGAACCAGTAGAGTTGTCGATTACTTTTGCCAGTGTACTGCTGAACTGATTGTAGAAATAGAGACATACCCTTTGTATGTGAGAGAACGCAGCCCTCATAGACGCGGTTCTGGCATATTGATCAAGTGCAGACGAGAACTTCACCAAAGTAGAGACGCGACTCTCAATGGTTGTAGAGATGCGGCTCTCAATTGCTGTTGAGACGCGGCTCTCGAAAAGCGAAGATCGCGTCAGATGTTTATAGGCGCGGACGCAGGTGGCGCGTGGGACGCGTGTTTGGCTCGGATTGATTTCGAGATACGCGCCGCATATCACGGCCATTGAAAGGCCTATAAAAGACTCGGGTCTTTCAATTGTCAATTCACTTTGACTGTTCATCTTCTTCGATCAGACCCGCGTCTAAAGCTCCCAAGCTTTCTCAAAACTCATAAAGCTCCAAGCTTTTTTTAATTTTTTTTTCAATGATTTCACCATCAAAATGGCTCCAAAAGCGAAGACTATCGCTCCTCTAGCACCACTGCTGCGCTGACCGCCATGGGTGGTTCTTCTTCATAGGAAGCCCCTATTTTTGGTAAGTTAAGTGGCTTTCGCCGTTGAAAACACGAAGAGGCTCTGTGCTCTTAACGTCTTTTTGAAGTTTCAAAAACTTCTGTTAAAGTTGCAGTCGACGCGGATCTTACTGGTCATCATTTGGTTAACGCGGTTCTTGCGTTGATGAGCAGAACGTTGATCTGGTAATCGGTGTGTCTTTGCTTTATCAACGCGACCCTCGCGTCTGCGAATTAAACGCGAATTGAGGAGACTCCGCATTTTGAGACTTTTGAACGCGGGTCACAGTTATGAGACTCGCGTTTGAGTCTCTAGACTTAGAGAAATTTCTATGTATGGAGTCTAGACGCGGGTTTCATGTGAGCCTCGTATTTTAGTCATAAAATGCGGGTCTCATGTGTTGAGCCCCACTTTCGAACTCTAACATTGGTGTGATTTCAGTGTTCTAAGAGTATTGGTACTGTGTTCTCCTCTTTGCAGTAAGGCATGCTTCAAATCCTCTGACCAAGAGGAATCATTTCGGACATGTTGGTGGCGTTGACCCTAATCTTCTCTTCAGTTTGTGGAAGACCTGCTGGCCCAGAGGCCCATCACTCTAGTTTTGATGATGATTAACTCATATAGTTATAGTTTACTAATAATCTTATGATATTTAGTTTCAGATATTTGATCAAAATATTAGTAGGTGATTAGCTTCAACAAAAGAGTTTTGGAGCTTTCACGTATTGATTCAAGAGCTCGAGCGTCAAGATCGCATCTAGTACTCGGTTGGAGTCAAGCTCGGTGGATAATGTTTGGATCGAGTCGACTTGGAGAAGGAGTTCTACAAGAAGAGTTCGGTTTGTGTTTAGTTTAGTTGTTTAGATCTTGTATAAAGATTAGATAGTGTTGATATGATCAAGTTCACATACACACACAAGTTTAAAGTTTATTGGTTTTGGTTTTCGGTTTAACCGGTTTTTATTTTTCATGTCAAAAATGTAGACATAATATCTTTTATGTATATTGGATTCTATCCATATATAATATGCTTCAAAGTTGTTTCAATATCATGTTTTTGTATCCACATGAGTTTTAGAGAAAACGGTTTTCCATTTCAAAGTTTGGTTTTTGGAAAATACGGTTTTCGTTTAAAGGCCAAATTTCAATATCACAAAAATGGTTCAAATAGTTTCTAATATGTGTTGAATTTTAGTCACACATATTTGTATTTCAAAGATCTAATAAGTGTAAAGTCACATAGAGGGGGGGTGAATAGGTGATGGCTAATCTAATGGTCACTAAATGCCAAATAATGCGGAATTAAAAACTATTATGACCTAAACAAACTATTTAAACAAAACACCACGTATAACACAAGAGTGTAGCCGAATTCCCCGTGAAGGGCTCTGGACTAACTCCTCTAGATTCCCCTAGATAAGGGTTGAGGTGCCGCGTTGGCTCTCTTGGTTAAATACAAGTGTTAGCAAATAATCCCTAAGCATATATCAATTAAGCACACAATATATCAAGCATGTAAAGATAAGACAAGTAATAGCATGCAAGATATAAACAAGAGACAAAGAGAGAGAGAGTGAGCAATCGCAAACACAAGGGATTTGTTTCGAGGTTCGAGCACCCTTGCTCTACATCCCCGCCTTCGACACACGAAGGATTTCCACTATAATCGATCCCACGGATCACTCGGTGCCGCAACAACTACAACTCTCGGACTCCCTAGTCCGTACACACCGCAAGCTCTCTAGCTCGCCGAGGCCGCACCTCAAACACGGAGTTCACACACGAACTCGAAATAATGCGAACGCACTCGTCCGCCTCCTCAAAGTACAAAGAAGAAGTCTTTGGTGATCACAACACTTTGATCACCTAAAAACTATCTCACTACAACACTCCTATAAGATGAATAATCAATGGGTTGCTCAAGTGTTAGTGTGAGAAAACAAGGAAAGAGATGGTGGAGGAAAACTCAAAGAAAATCTCTTTTAACACTCTTGATAAAACTCCCCTTTTGATTGGAAGTATTAGCTCTCAATTTTTTGGAAAAAAACCTCTTAAAAGAGTAGGAAAAACTGGCTCTAAAAGTCTCCAAAAATCTTAATCAAAACAGCCCCCAAATGCCCCATTTTATAGAGCTAGAAAAACTAGCCGTTGGGTTCTGACAGAGCTGTCGGTCGACCGGCCGGTCGACCGCCAACGGTCAGAAATCCGACCGTTGGGGCTTCGGTCGACCGCCAACGGTCAGAAATCCGACCGTTGGGGCTTCGGTCGACCGCCAACGGTCAAAAATCCGACCGTCGGGGCTTCGGTCGACCGGCCTGGTCGACCGAGCCTCTGGAACAGAGAACAGTTTCTCTGTCGGTCGACCGCTCGGTCGACCGGGGTTTTCCAGAGAGCACAAGCTCTCTGGCGGTCGACCGGGTCAGTCGACCGGCCCTCCAGTGCAAAGGCGTGCACGTCTGTGCACGTCGGTCGACTGACCCAGTCGACCGACTTCAACTTCGGTCGACCGGTAGGTCGACCGGCTGAAGCCTCGAAACAGAATACTGGGATTAAAAAGTTGGTCGTTTTGGCTTAAATAAAATCCCATAAAATACTGAAAAAATCTACAAAAATAGTTTTACCAATATACTTTGATAAACAAACATGCTTGCACAAAATCAAGGCATGTTACAAAAGATTTGGACTATTTTTGTAAGTTGGAAATATTGGCTCAAATGAAAAACAGTATTTTTCAAAACTTGATTTTTCCAAACTTCTCCAAATACAAAAAACAAGATATTCTAAACTCATTTGAAGCATAGAGTGTATGGATATGATCCACTACACAAACATGGTGAAATATTTATGTTTTTGACATTAAGCTCTAAACATTGTTTTGGTTAAAACATATAAACTTGAATACCAAAAACCAAACATGTATTTTTCTAAAAGAAAATCTTTTATAAAAACAAACTACAACAAGAGTGTGTGTGTATATGATATACTTGAGCAATCCACCAACTATTCTATCCTTTACATTTTATCTAAAAATAAAATCTTCTAAAACAAACCTAGACACAAGTCTTCATCTTCTTGAAGTCTTCACTTGAAGCCTTCTTGACTTGGTCCAAACACCGTGCAAGCTCCAAAACTTGACTTCAAATCCTTTGTTGAAGCTATGCACCTCCTAAGATCTTGATCATAAATCTGTCACTAATTAAACACAAGATCATTAGTACTATAACTACATGAGTTGATCATCATCAAAACTAAAGTGATGGGCCTTCGGGCCAACAATCTCCCCCTTTTTGATGATGACAAAACTCATGAAGTTATATATGCATGGATTAAAGTAAAGCTTCAAAGAAGCTCCCCCTTAACTCATGCATAACAAATAAACAAATAAATATGCAATGTATGCTCATAAACATGTATGCAAATCTAGGAGATAAAACATGCTAACAAGCATAAAACACATCAAATTCTTTTTCTCCTATTTGCAAAACAAAACATATATGCATAAACATAAATACTACTCCCCCTTTATGAATAAAGGAAGGAAAAACATGCATATATACCAAAATACTTCTCCCCCTTTTTGTCAATCATCAACAAAGGGGTTAAAGTAAAAACAAAATCATCAAATTTTTCTCCCCCTTTTGTCCGAAATATAGAATCAATAAAGGGGTGACATACAACAAATCAATCAATAAAGGATATATGCGATATACATTCATGAAGAGGAAGACGCTAAGTTAGCTTCCCTACATATATGCATTACATGAAGAAGGATGACAAGCCCCAATTCACATAACACATATTATGTAATGCATAAGAGGAGATGTGAAGCTCCCCCTACACACGTGTATCACATAAAGAAGAGTTACCAAGCTCCTCAATACAAGATACGCTCAACATGAATCTATATGTAGAAGAGATGTTAAGCTCTCCTTGCATATAGGCAATACAAATCAAAAATGTTTTGATTTTTAATTTTTCAAACAAAATTTTGAATTTCTCTTAATAAAACAAATTTTGAGATATCTTAGTTAAAAAAATTTTAAGATACCAATTGTAGTCAAATTTTAAAATACCAATTGTAAAAAAAAAATCATGTTGATACCAATTGTAAATAAACATTACAAATTTTGAAATTTTCAAATAGGTAATACATATTGATACCAATTAGAAATTTATAACAAATTTGAAATTGAAGCATATTGATATCAATTGAAAAACAATGCATAAGCTTTATTAAAAATGTCAATTGAGAGACCAATTGAAAATAAAGTTTTAGATCAAGCTTTGCATAAACTAATTTGTGCTTTAAAAATGTAAACCAATTGTAAAGCAAGCACATGAAAATCATATATATGTATGAAAATAGAATACCAATAAAAATTGATATTATGGAAATAATGAAGCATACATATATAGAAAACAAAATATGAGTATATACAAAATTATCAATTTAGATACCAATTGAAGAGATCCAATGATACCAATTGAAAATAACAATGTAAATCAAGTATAAAACTCATAACCTACCACCCTTCATATGGTCAAGATAAAAAAATTTCAATAAAGCTTACAAGGCATACTCGCCCAGCCATCCGCCCATATAAGGGTAGAGTTTTCAAAAATAGATTTGAAAATATTTTTAGCATTGAAAATCACTACCAAATTGAAGAATAATAACTAGTTAAAATAATTTTTGAGAAACTAGTTAAAGATCCTTAAAAAAAATGAAATCAAAACATATAATTTTCATGAGTCATACCAAATACACAAGAGATGACACTCAAAGACTATAAAGCTCAAAAATATGTTTATGAAACAAAGTCATGACAAACAAATGAAGTGTGAGTGTTCAAACGTTATGTAAATAGCATTTTCATGAAAATAGTCAATGAAGCTCAAAAATGATCATTTTATAAAACAAATTATGAAAATTCATTTTTCATTAAAAACAAACTTCAGGGTATATGTATGATCTATCCAATCCTAACAATATACATACATATCCTAAACATAAAAGAGTCTATTAAAAGTATTTGCATGAAGGCAAGAGACTCACGGGTATACATGTATATTTATTAGATTTGAATTTCAAAAATACATATACATGAAGTAAAACATGAAAATAGGCAAAAAAAGTATAAATGAAAGAATCATCAAAACTAGCCTATACATGTGCATATAGTGGTTACAAATGAGCATGAAGATCAAACATTTGTGAATCAATTTGTTCTCACTATTTGTACATGTATAAATACAAGTTATGATAAAAACTACATTTAAACTAGTATTACCACATGAAGCACAAAACACATAAAAACATGAACATGCTATATGATATCACAAATGAATAAGCATGTAAATAAACTAGGAGTTTAGAAATAGTTACCGACTAAGGAACTATGTTCCAAAACTCCAAACATGGTGGTAGTCTCACCAAACCTCCTTGATAGCGGTGCATCAATTATATGTCCTTCAAGTCCATGCAACCACCATCAAGGCACCATTCCTCTCACGTTTTGTGAGAGCCCTCACCTACATCAAAAACCAAAGGTGGGGATTTTGGTACCCATTTTCTTTGGGTCCTTGGGGGTTAGCTTTGTAAGGCACCTAAACATTTTTCTTAGCAAAATTTAAAAAATGTAACTTATCAAAACAAAACTTTGCTAAATGGCCTTTGCGGCCACAATGTGTACATTTGTACACCTTAGGATGCTTATGTGTGTGAGTGTGATCATGACGTGCAACATAAGCATATGCATGATGATGATGTGCATGAATGTGCGGAGTTTGTTTCTTTAAAAATAAGGACTCCAATCTAGAATGGTTAAATGCACATGAGCTCAAAGTGGAGCTCAAACAATCCATTTTATATTTCAAAACATTCATCTCATTTGTGGTGGCATGTAAAGCATGATGAGATAAAGAAACATTATTCTTATTCTTTTTAGAAACTTTTTCTTTTTCATTTCAAAAAATTTTCTTTTCAAAGAAGTGTTTTCATTAAAAGCAACTTCCTTTTGTTTTTCCACCAAAATAATTTTATTTTTCAAACTAGTGTTTCCTTCACATAAATCATTCAATTTGGACATTAAGGAAACATTCTCATTTTTCAAAACTTCATTTTCTTTTTCAATGCATGCAACCTTATTTCTAAATGAATCATTTTCTTTTACCATGCAATCAAAATTCTTTTTCAAATTTTTATTATCTTTTCTAAGCATGTCATATTTTTCTAATAGTTGTTGACAAAATGAAGCAAGTTCATCATATGACATGTCATTCTCTTCTACCTCGGATTCGGTAGTTACCTCAAGGGGGTTATCCCCTTGGACCATATAGCACATGTTGGAGGTATCGCTTCCAACATCCGAGTCGCTCCTGGCATAATATAGATCCTTTTCGCCAAGGGAGGTGATGATGTTCCAAGCTACAAAAGCCGAATCAACATTAGAAACCCTAGATAAATATTCATCATTTAGGGTTGATTTAATAGCATGAAGGGCTTTTGTATTAGCCTCAAAATTATTGCCATTTAAACAATATGAATTTTTAGTGATGGCAAGATAAACATGAATGCCTAGGGCTTTGAGGTACAAAGACATCTTAACCTTCCAAGTTTGGATGTTAAGAATGTCAAAGGTGGGTGGTGACATGAAGTCCATGGTGTGTGTACAAATATTGTGATTAGCCTAAAAATGAGGATCTTTAACTCTAGGTTGCTAGACCCAAATCAAGAGCACTTGGCTCTGATACCAATTGTAAAGTCACCTAGAGGGGGGGTGAATAGGTGATGGCTAATCTAATGGTCACTAAATGCCAAATAATGTGGAATTAAAAACTATTATGACCTAAACAAACTATTTAAACTAAACACTACGTATACCACAAGAATGTAGCCGAATTCCCCGTGAAGGGCTCTGGACTAACTCCTCTAGATTCCCCTAGATAAGGGTTGAGGTGCCGCATTGGCTCTCTTGGTTAAATACAAGTGTTAGCAAACAATCCCAAGCATATATCAATTAAGCACACAATATATGAAGCATGTAAAGATAAGACAAGTAATAGCATGCAAGATATAAACAAGAAACAAAGAGAGAGAGAGAGAGAGTGAGCAATCGCAAACACAAGGGATTGTTTCGAGGTTCGAGCACCCTTGCTCTACATCCCCGCCTTCGACACACGAAGGATTTCCACTATAATCGATCCCACGGATCACTCGGTGCCGCAACACCTACAACTCTCGGACTCCCTAGTCCGTACACCCCGCAAGCTCTCTAGCTCGCCGAGGCTGCACCTCAAACACGGAGTTCACACACGAACTCGAAACAATGCGAACGCACTCGTCCGCCTCCTCAGAGTACAAAGAAGAAGTCTTTGGTGATCATAACACTTTGATCACCTAAAAACTATCTCACTACAACACTCCTATAAGATGAATAATCAATGGGTTGCTCAAGTGTTTGTGTGAGAAAACAAGGAAAGAGATGGTGGAGGAAAACTCAAAGAAAATCTCTTTTAACACTCTTGATAAAACTCCCCTTTTAATTGAAAGTATTAGCTCTCAATTTTATAGAGAAAAACCTCTTAAAAGAGTAGAAAAAACTGACTCTAAAAGTCTCCAAAAATCTTAATCAAAACAGCCCCCAAATGCCGAGCTAGAAAAACTAGCCGTTGGGGTCTGACAGAGCTGTCGGTCGACCGGCCGGTCGACCGCCAACGGTCAGAAATTCGACCGTTGGAGCTTCGGTCGACCGGCCGGTCGACCGAGCCTCTGGAACAGAGAACAGTTTCTCTGTCGGTCGACCGCTCGGTCAACCGGGGTTTTCCAGAGAGCACAAGCTCTCTGGCGGTCGACCGGGTCGGTCGACCGGCCCTCCAGTGCACAAAGGCGTGCACGTATGTGCACGTCGGTCGACTGACCCAGTCGACCGACTTCAACTTCGGTCGACCGGTAGGTCGACCGGCTGAAGCCTGAAAACAGAATACTGGGATTAAAAAGTTGATCGTTTTGGCTTAAATAAAATCCCATAAAATACTGAAAAAATCTACAAAAATAGTTTTACCAATATACTTTGATAAACAAACATGCTTGCACAAAATCAAGGCATGTTACAAAAGATTTGGACTATTTTTGTAAGTTGAAAATATTGGCTCAAATGAAAAACAGTATTTTCCAAAACTTGATTTTTTCAAACTTCTCCAAATACAAAAATAAGATATTCTAAACTCATTTGAAGCATAGAGTGTATAGATATGATCCACTACACAAACATGGTAAAATATCTATGTTTTTGACATTAAGCTCTAAACATGATTTTGGTTAAAACTTATAAACTTGAATACCAAAAACCAAACATGTATTTTTCTAAAAGAAAATTCTTTTGTAAAAACAAACTACAACAAGAGTGTGTGTGTATATGATATATGATTGAGTTTTTTCCTGCACACAAAATATAGAATATTAGATTTAAGAATTAGAGATGTGCAAGGTGCTCAATTCTATCCGCTGTAGCAGTGGATATGCGGGTCGTGATCCTCAGGGAGGGACTAGCGATGGAAGCATTTAAGTAAGTTCTATAAAAATTCTTCTTTTAATTATTAAAAAGAAAATAAGAAAATAGTAGTTAAAATTAGGTTAGGAAGAAAGCGGTAGGTTAAGAAGATGGAGAAATAGAAGCGGTATTTACAATGAGTTGGAAAACAAAGAGTTGAAAGATAGTGATTTAATCTACAGAAATAAAAGAAAACTATAACACATACCTACTTCTTCAGCCTTGTTTACCTTTGATCCGTTTGCAACGGCTTACCTTGTCTCTGAAGGCATTCAAGCATGGGATATAGGATCTGTTCATCACCATAGGCCATCAAGGGCACTTCTTTGGCTAGCAGTCTCGAAGCGATCAAATCTCATAGTTTGCAAGACATCAGAGAAAAACAATAAAAGAAAACAAGAATAGAAAAACAATAAAATAAAACAAGAATAACAAAACGAACCTTGAGTAGATTTTATTAACAATGGAAGAAAAGTATGACTTACACTGATGTCACCTCAGTACAAGCATGAACTCCTTCCTCCATGAAAGCATCCTCCACTCTCAGTTACATAAAAAAAATAAAAGTTACAAAAGAAAAAGAAAAACCTAAACTACAACTAGTCTAAAAACCCTAGATTTTTGCTCTGTAGTTCGCTGTACTTCTGAGATCTGTCCTTCCTCTGTTGCTATGCAGGGGTACTTATAGGAGAAAACCAGAGGATAAGAAGCGTATGAAGATAAGAGGAGCAAAATATCTCTGAATTTGAATTCTTCTTTATCTCCCAACTTGTTTTGACTATCCATAGAAGTTCAATTCTGTCCTGCAACTTGTTATCATGTTGATCGCCGAATATGACTTATCTTCTGAGTGAATTGAAAAGTTTGATCAACATAAGAGTTGTAGGCCTTCAAATCTTCTTTCTGGAGCATCTTGAATCATCGAATTTGAATATCTGTAACAAAAGTTATGATCTGAATACTAAAATGTGTACAGTCTGAATCCGAATTTTTTGAAATTTTATCTTTGCACTCTTCTCCTTTTATCTTTAGCCTTTTTCTGCAAGCAATTAGGGTTGAGTAGAAGTCCACCCCTTTCTCTTCTTTTAGCAATTAGGAGTTCTTTCTTATCCTTCCTTTTCCTCCCTTAGATTTTAAATAAAGAATTTAAAAATCTAAGTTTAGATTAGGTTAGATAATAAGAAACTTCTAAATTACTACAATTTTTGCACATGGGCTTGCACATGGGCTTTTTGGGCTTCTGGGCTTCATCAGGCTTTTATTTCTTTATTTTTTAATTACCCAAGGCCTACACACAATAAATAATAAAATATTAGTAAATGTGCAGAATTATAGGAATAAATATGAAAATGTGATAGTAAATGTATTGAAAAATATGCACTTTTTACTACCTATCAATATACTTGAGCAATCTACCAACTATTCTATCCTTTACATTTTATCTAAAAATAAAATCTTCTAAAACAAACCTAGACACAAGTCTTTATCTTCTTG
>JAVJIF010024863.1:0-84989 GCA_038442645.1 Agave tequilana | reverse complement strand
AAAAACCTCCCACCTGAGATATGTCGGTCTGGCCAATTGGACTGGTAAAATTGGGATTTGATTAACCTAACAATTGACTAGGTACAATTAAGAATTAAGAATCAACTTGAAAAGAAAAATCTAGTCCTAAAATTTGTTTATGTATCTGAATTGTCAAATTATCCTAATTGAGATTATAAAGAAATTTTGATTGCCTTATACCAACTCTTAAAATTCTGACATGTGCAATAAAATCATATGAACTATAATGGAATAAAATAATTCGAGCTGTCACATATCCCTTCTTTAATCTCACTGTTTATGAGATTATTCAATTATCATTATGTGGGTTAGCCAATGAGCAAGATATTGCCAATGTGTATATTATCTCAGTATGCAGAACTTGGTTGTAGTCATCGTGCGAAATAATTCCGATGTGTGGACTTGACTATTGTAAATCAAATGATCTGTATATATTTAGAGATATATCTGTGAAATATTTATTAAATATATTCTTAGAGTTAGGATACTCCCGTAGCCATATAATTTGAAATTACTCTAAGAAAATTTTATTTTCAGTTAAACTATATTTATTTTTAAAAACTGATCTTTCTTGGAGCTATATTGAAAAATTTTATTTATTGCGAAGAAAAATTATTTGATAAATCAACTGAAATTGTATTATTAAATAATTTTCGTTGGTAATTCATCTTTCTAAATTCTATAAATTTATATATATAATATCTATCACTATCAATCTTTAATTTTTATTTTGTTGTCAAACATATCTCCATTTATGCAAACTATAAATCTTATATAGTTGTTAGTGTAGTTTACTAAATTTCTTTTAGTCACATTTGACTTAATCTAAAGTGATTCCTTACTATTGTAGTAACCTTACTACATAAAATACATTTTATGTATCAACTTTATATATATATATATATATATATATATAATATATATATATATATATATATATATATATATATATATATATATATATATATATATATATATATATATATATATATATATATATAACTTTGAATTTTGAGCCATGAAAAAAGAAATTTACATATGTTTATCATTGTATAATATTCTCAAATATCATAATGATTACTTAAAATTTTCAAAGCTAAAGAACCATAATTATTTGCTAAAACATGATCTTGTTACATGTATAGAGGAAAATGAAATTTTATATATTCTTACCACTAGATTGAGACAATGATGATTTGTCCAAGATGAAGATTCTGAGATTATTAAGGAAATAAGTGGTGAGGCAAATTAGAATGCTTTGTTATCTGATAAGGAACCAATTTGCAGCCACTTTATAAGATATAAACTTCAATCTTTGACATCATCGTTGTTTTCTAATAAAGTGAGTAGAATAGATAATAAAGAATTTTCTCTCAAGACATCCAATTCATAGCATAGAGTTCAGTATTGATTAGTTTGATCAGTTATTTGCATGGATAAAAAATTATTATTTTGATAAAATAATATACTTGTTGTGTTTCACCCAATGGGGACCTACATAAAATAATAGATTATTATTGCTTTAAGCTTAAAAGCTCTTAAGATACAATGTCATCTAGGGCTCTATAGGTCCTTTTTGATAAAGAGTGTCAAGATCTATGAGTATGTGATTGTGAAGAGTTAATTTCTTTACTATCACCATCTGAAATATAAAGCTGTTAAGCTTAAGTCTGATCTTGGACAGTATAAAGTTCATCTTAATAAAGGGACTTTATAGAAATATGGTCTTAGAATCATCGAGGGAGATGGGGTTAAGCCCATAGTAGAGTTCACCGACAGCGGCAACCTAACCTACTTGATTGGGAGTTGGTTCCATGAAAGAGATTCAATGTGGTAGAAACAAGTTGGACTGGTGATACTCGTGTGAAGCATCGACCCGGATATGTTTATATCCTACGCATAGCATAGTTGCTACTACCCCTTCTCTATAGTGATGATGCACTTATTATACAGCTAGATAAGGTTGAGTTAAACTCTTAATAAGTCTGACACATGTATTGTGGAGGATATAAGGTCCAGCTGTCGTATCCTTGGAGGACTTACCTATGTGAGAGAAACTGTGATGGTTGTGGTTGTGAGGCAGAGCTGACTCCTGGAAACTCTCATGAGTCGGTTATTGTGAGCATGGCCATTAACGCTCAATCCGCTCACTCAATTGATGGAGATTTACTGTGTATGTCTTTCATCAATATCTGGTCTAAGAGCCTTAATTCAAGGCGTAGTCCATTATGTCTCTCATGAAAAACACCTAGAGGGGGGGTGAATAGGTGTAAGTGCTAATCTAATAAACTAAATGCAAACTAAGTGCGCTAAATGCGGAAGCTAATGCAAATGTTGCAACACACTTAATACAATCCACCAAGTGTAGCCGAATTCCCCTTGCGAGGCTCTGGACTAACTCCTCTTGATTCCCCTAGATATGGGTTGAGGCACTATGTGAAGCTCTTGTTGGATGAGTATAGGTGATGCACAAACACACAAGCAATTCAAGCAATGTGCACACACAATCAAGCCAAGCAATCAAGGATATAGCAATATGAATTAATGCAAGGCAATAAGAAATATGCTCAACACAAGCAAGTATGATATGAGATGAAGTATGATGCTTTGCACAAAGTAAATGAGAGAGAGTTAGAGAGACAATGGGAGCAATCGCAAACACCAAGATTTGTTTCGAGGTTCGAGCACCTTGCTCTACATCCCCGCCTACACCACCGTGTAGGATTTCCACTAACTCAACTCCCACCGAGGGAACCTCTACCGAAGAGGATTTCTTACAATACTAAGAGTACCAAACTCCTCTCTCAAACAACAACCTCCACCGAGGCCAACAACCAACAACAACCACCTCTACCGAAGAGGTTTACAACCAACACAATCACCTCTACCTAAGAGGGATCCAAACCAACAACCTATACAAAATCTCCACCTCTACCAAAGAGGGAGCAACTCAAGAAATCAAGGTTTACAACAAGTGGTATATTTCAACCACAAACCTCTTTCCTTTTTCTTTCTCCACAAAAACAAGATCCTAAATAATTTAGGATAGAAGATATAGCTCAAGTGTGGATTCAAAGTGTTTTTGGAAACAAGCAACAAAGAAAAACTACTTGGGAAATCTCTTGTATATGATAGAAAATGAAATACCAAATCAAAATCCCAAAACCTAGTTTTCTTTGATTTTCCAAAAACCCAAAACAAATAAAGATGAGAAGTTAAAAGCACAAAAAACTCCTTTGAAAACTCTTTTAAACACTTCAGAAAACTGAAATTTTTCTCTTAGAAAACTTGGCCAAAATCCCCAAAGATGGGGTTTATATAGCCCCTACACAAAACTAGCCGTTAGGCTGATGTGGCAGCCTGACAGGCCACCGGTCGACCGGTCCGGTCGACCGCCAACGGTCAGAATTATGACCGTTGGGCAACTGCGGTCGACCGCCCGGTCGACCGAGAAAACCCGAGAGCAGAGCTCTCAAATCGGTCGACCGTCCCGGTCGACCGTATCTGTGCCTAACAGACGTGCACGTCTGTGCACGTCGGTCGACCGTCCCGGTCGACCGGCCCTTGGTGCGGTCGACCGGTCCGGTCGACCGACTTGGCCTGTCAGCCAGTCCTCAGTTCTGCACAGATACGGGATTTGAAAATAGGTCTTTTCACTCAATAAAAATCCCATAAATTCACAGTAAATCTAAAAAATAGTTTTAATCACAACGATCACCCATACTGCAAGAACTTCTGTTGACTGACCTACTCTGAAAGGTAGAAAGTGAGCTGCTTTTGTGAGGCGGTCAACGATCACCATACTGCATTGTTACCCTTAGGACTGCGAGGTAGAGCCGTAATAAAGTCCATGGTGATGTGTTCCCACTTCCATTCGGGTATCGCAATGGCTGTAGAAGTCCAGCTGTTCTTGGTGTTGCTTTGCCTTTATTTGCTGGCAAACTAAGCACTTGGCCACATACTGGGCTATCTCCCTCTTCATGGCATTCCACCAAAATTTCTGCTTCAAGTCCCGATACATTTTAGTTCCTCCCGGGTGAATGGAATAGGCCGAACTATGTGCCTCTGCCAAAATTTTCTGTCGGACTTCTCCTTGGGGGGGACAAAATTCTGTTACCAAAATATAGTGCATTATCCGAATGAATACGGATATCCGTCCTCAATCCAGCCTCTATTTGAGCTCGAATTTCTGAAATCTGGGGTCTTCTTTTTGAGCTTCTTTAATCTCATCCATCAAGGTTGACTGGATCTGAAAGGTCATCAACTGTCCTGTCCTATCGACTCCTTGTACTATCATCAGGTCCAGTTTCATGATGTCCCGAATTAACTCCTTCTGATGCGTAAGTAGTACTAGCATTTTATTCTCTGGCTTCCTGCTCAATGCATCTGGTACTGTATTAACTTTGCCCGGATGATACTGTAAGTCGATATCATAGTCTGCCATTAATTCAAGCCACCGTCTCTGCCTCATATTCAATTCTTTCTGTGTGAAGACATACTTAAGACTTTTGTGATCAGTGTAGATTAGCACCTTGTCTCCCAGAAGATAATGCCTCCAGATTTTCAATGCGAATATTACCGCCGCCAGCTCTAAGTCATGAGTTGGGTAATTCCGCTCATGTGGCTTCAGTTGCCTGGATGCATAAGCTATGACATGACCATGTTGCATTAATACGCATCCTAGGCCTTTTCCGGATGCATCACTGTATATAACCATCCCTCCTCTTCCTGAGGGAGTCCTCAAAATTGGAGCTGTAATGAGTCTTTCCTTTAAAATGCTGCAGCACATTCCTCGGTCCATATATATTTTCTCCTTTCCGGGTGAGCTTCGTTAACGGGGCTGCAATTTTAGAAAAATCTTGGACAAAGCGCCTGTAATATCCGGCCAATCCAATAAAACTCTTAATTTCTGTTACTGTCCTTGGAATTGGCCAGTCCTTTACTGCCTGAATTTTACTGGGGTCTACTGAAATTCCTTCTTCTGAAATTATGTGCCCAAGGAAGGTCATACGGTTCAACCAGAACTCGCACTTGCTTTGCTTAGCATGAAGTTGTTCCTGCTGGAGAGTCTGTAACACTATCCTCAAGTATTCTGCATGCTCTCTGTCGTTCTTCGAGTAGATCAAGATGTCATCTATAAACACTACTACAAACTGATCCAAGTACGATGAGAACACTCTGTTCATCAAATCCATGAAAACTGCAGGGGCATTGGTGACTCGAAAGGCATAACTAGAAATTCATAATGGCCATAACGAGTCCTGAATGCTGTCTTTGGAATATCTTCTTTCTTTACCCTTAGCTGGTGATATCCTGATTGCAAATCCAACTTTGAAAATACTCGGGCCCCATGAAGCTGATCAAACAGATCATCAATTCTTGGTAAGGGATACTTGTTCTTGATAGTAACCTTGTTTAACTCTCTGTAGTCTATACACAACCGCTTACCACCGTCCTTTTGTTTGCTAAGAGCACTGGAGCTCCCATGGTGAAGCACTTGGTCTAATCAATCCCTTATCCAAGTATTCTTGCAGCTGTTTCTTTAGAATCTCTAACTCAGTGGGTGCCATCCTATATGGAGCTTTGGATATCGGAACTGTACCTGGAAGGGTATCAATAGAGAACTCAATTACCCTATCAGGTGGAAGTCCTGAGATCTCCTTAAATACTTCTGGAAACTCATTCCAAACTGGCACTCTCTTCTTCTGGATCTCACCAGCAGTCATCTGTGCTTTTCCTTTGGCAGGTTTGCGTTCTCCTTCAAATTGGAACTCAGGCTGAAGCGGTATTCTGAAAATGACTTTCTTGTTTCGGCAATCAATGACCGCATGGTATCTGCTGAGCCATGTCATGCCTAAGATTATGTCGTACCCTCTAGTATCTAGTACGAGCATATCTATGGCCAAGGTTCTGTTACAGAGCTCTACAGGGCAATCAATACAAACCTTAGTAGTTATGACTACTCCATTCCCTGTACTAATCTCCCATTGGTGGTCTAAAGTTCTAACAGGTATATAATGCAAGTCAACAAAACGATCAGATATGTAACAATGAGATGCACCCGAATCAAAGAGGGCAAGAACAGGTTTCGAGTGTACCCTGATCTTACCTGTTACCACTTCTCCGGAAGTCTCGGCCTCTTCCGCTGTCAGGTTGTAAGCTCGTCCTCTTCCACGACCTGCTGCAGCTCTAACTCCCCTCTGGACTGGGCGGTTTACTTGCTGTGGGGAGGGGAAGAGCTCTCCTAACCATCGGTCCCTGGTTCCTCTGTCCATCTGGTCCTGGAAGTGCTGGTAGTACTTGGTTGGCTATTCCCATTCTCTTGTGGGGGCAGACTTCTACTGAATGATCATGGGAACCACATGCCAGGCATAACCCATTTGCCCTTCGACAATTCTGCTGAGTGTGACCCGGTTTCTGGCAATAGTTACAAACGGGGAATGGTTGGGTTGTCTGGAAGGGGGCTCGCCGAAATGGTCGTCTCATTGGCGGAACCCTCGCCGCTCTATATGGACCTCCTCTCCCTGCTTGTGGAAATGGCCTTTTCATGGCCTGGTTCCCCATCATGTTAGTCTTCCCTTTCTCCAGTCCTCGCTCAACTTCCCGAGCTATGGTGAGAAACTTGGGAATACGTTTTTCAGCTGCTGGGGCATCAAGAGGATCTGAATGTCCATTCGCAAACCCTGTTGGAATCTACTCGCTCGCTTCTCTTCATTAGCTACCATATATGGAGCGAAGCGGCTCAGCGGCATACTCATCCACAGACCGGTTCCACTGCTGGAGTCGGATGAACTGTTCTTCCATTTCTTTCTGGGCGGTGGCAGGGAAAAATCTACTATAGAAGCTTTGGGAGAACTGGTCCCACGAGACAGGTTTCTCCAATCTCGCTTCTTCAGCTAGCCACCAGGTCCTGGCTACATCCTTTAGCTGAATCTTGGCGACCTCCACTTGATTTTCTTTTGGGACCCGGGCTGCGTTCAACAGATCTGTGGTGTCAATCAGCCATTGCTCAGCATCTAGTGGTTTCTCTTCTCCGTGAATATCGCCGGTTGTAACCGCCTGAAGTCTGATACATCCCCGGCCTTTGTTCCTTGGGAGTTACTAACTCTTGCCGAAGGAGTTCCGTCTGCTGTTGCTGATTTTCCATCATAGTCTGGATAACCCTCAGAATCTCAACATTCTCCTTTGTCCATTCGGTTGTCCGCATTGTTACGACTCGTCCTTCTATCCATACTTATGTTGGTAAAAAGGAGACTGGAAACTGGAAAGATGAAAGGGTTTTAGGACACAAGGAAAGGAATCAAGAAGGACAAGATAACTTGTACATTGTAGTTGGCAATGGCAAATTACATTAATTTGCTGCTTGATTGTACTATAGGTGTGAGAGCCTAGGCTCTGATACCAACCTGTAACGCCCCGATCCCACGGGTACGGGGACGTCACTGCGACGTACATACGCAGGTCAGAAATACCCTTACGTATATACGCTAAGCATCAGTACAAATAAGAATCAGAGTACGACAAAGCGTAGCGTCCTTTCATATGCCAACATAAGAAGTACAAGGTACAAGGTTATCACAGAATGTGACATATATTTACATATCGCATGCATCATATATCACAGCCAAACTCAAAAGTACGATTTACAAGATAATTACAAAGATGCTCACGAGCTGAAGAAAGGTCCCGCGAGCCAAAAGGAAAGTCTGGGATGACAGCAACCGAGACTAATCGGCCTGCTCGGAAAGGAAAGCCTGGTCCTCCACAGAAGGCTCCACCTCGATCCAAGGTTCGGAACCTGAACATACAAATTCAAGGGAGTCAGGACCTCCCAACAAGTAGAGCAGGTAACAGCCGAGTGGCAACAGAAACATGAACATGAAAGTTGGTACAATATCATGAGAATTCAGCCAGCAAGTAAAAGAAGCGCAACATGTTAAAAAAGAAGGGCATTATATAAGCTTAAGCTACGGCCTCATGAGACTAGTACCTCGAGGGAATAATCCAAACAAGGAAACCCTCATCTATATACCCTTATCTCATGACACCTGTAATCCAAGCGCATACAACACCCACAATTAGCGTCTTATTATTGTTATTATTATTATACTCGTCTTACCCTGATATCTAGCTATGTGAACTAGCGTCCCAGCACACATAGATCCATATCCGAGTAAAGCAAGGTTGTTATTGGAAACCAGCGGGGGTATCAACGAACTATGTTTACAGTGGGTCCCGTGCATACCCGGGACCACGGCCCAAGATGTTCCGTTACTTGGTGGACGGAACCTGCCGTAAGGCTAACAGGAGGGACTTATTGTATGCCCTTATCATGATGGTACCAGGAAGGAGGGAGCCAGCACTCCCCTCGGTCGCCTGGAGGCCCACAGGTCAGACCGGAAATTTAGTTGCACAACATACCTAATACCACTGTAAACACGAACACATATTGACAGCCGCATGTTTCCCCCGACCCAATGCAAGTTGTCTTATTTTATGAATATTAGGTAATTATCAAATTTCGGGAATGAGCAGGAACATGTCAGGAATACAGGTATATCAGGAGTACTGGTTCGTACTATCATGTAATCAAGTTGGTAAATCATGAAGTCCGGTCATCATTCCCGTTACAGTGATAATTATAGGAGTCAGGTGTATCATGCCTTGTGTTAATGGATAGCATGATAAGAGGTGATATTCATTAAGTAACAAGTCATGAAATAACAATATATATAATGCATGTTCCAAGTATAAGACTTATTCCCAAGAAAATAGTTAATCAAAGTGATTCAGTCAAGATTAGTCAACTAAGGAAGGTGATTAGTCGACTAATGGGGGAGTTAGTCGACTATAGGAAAAGGCAAGTCGACTAGTAAGGTGGCGTTTCAGGAGATCAGCGTTTTCAGAAAAAGGGTTAGTCGACTAGAGTATTGGGATAGTCGACTAGTCTGCTGCGTTTCGCAAAACGGCGTCTCACGAAGTCGCGTTTCACAGGTCTGCGTCTTGCCACAAGTCCGCGGTCTCATGAATCCGCGTTTCACAAGTCCGCGTCTCACCAGAAGGAGTTAGCCAGTAAGGGGATGAAAGAGTAGACCGCGTTTCAAGAAAGAGCGCGTCTCTCAAGGTCGCGTTTCCAAGAGCCGCGTTTCCCAGAGCTGCGTTTCCAAGAATCGCGTCTCAGGAAAGTTAGTCGACTAGGGATAATAATTAGTCGACTAATAGGGTGCGTTTCAGAATAACAAGGCTGCGTTTGCAAGAGAGCTAGTCGACTAATGGGCTGGCCAAGTCGAC
Organism: Agave tequilana; assembly: GCA_038442645.1. Lineage (NCBI taxonomy): Eukaryota > Viridiplantae > Streptophyta > Magnoliopsida > Asparagales > Asparagaceae > Agave > Agave tequilana. Next base: position 75,677 of record JAVJIF010024863.1, on the reverse strand, counting down.
TAATATGGGTGCAGAACAGAGAACAGATCCTGATATTTGAGGGCTGAGTTTGTTGATATTATTACAAGTATAGAATTAATGTCCAAGTCTTGGCGAGTAGAATTACTCGCCTAGAACGCGTCCAATGTCGCAAGAGTGCCAAGTGAAAAAGATGATCCCTTGCCAAGTCAATCACCAAAACGATCACGGAATAATCGTGGACGATTACCGGAAATCTACGGTGATGAAGCTCGGTCCCAAACCAAAAGGAGGGCACCGGCCTCGAGTCCTGTCAACCGAGAAGAACACGGCCCAAACCCAAAGAGAGGCCGGTCTTCACAAAGTGATGGAGAGAGGCTGAAGAAGATGGTGGTGATGACGATGCTTGGTTGCTGCTGCAGTTGAAATGGAGGAAGAGGGAAGTGGTGTGTGCTGTTGGTGCTTGATGAAGGAATGGTGGAGATGATGGTGGCCAAAGGAGTTTCTCTCCTTGCTCTGTTGGAGGCTGCAGGAATCAAGAAGAGAAGGAAGAAGTGCAAAGGAGAGGAAGAAACAAAAAGGGGGTGTGGTTATATATATAGGAGAGAGAAATTATATAATAATCCCATGCTTTCATTCAAAGTGGCGTTTCATTCAAAGTGGCGTCCAAGACTTGCTGTTGGCCTTAGCTGCTAGAAAAGGAAGGAGGAAAGCAATTAATGAAGAGAGAGAAATGTGAGTACACACATATATATATAAAGGTGGGAATAGTGACATAATAATATAATATGATAATATAATGTTGCCATCCATTTGAAACCTGCGTTTCAAAGTGGCGCCCTTCACAAGTGGGTGGCGTTTCAAGGCAACAAGCTGGCGTCCATGAGAAAACGCAAAGCTGCGTTTCAAAAGAAAGGACAAAGCATGGGTGCTTTGGACTTGAGTAAAATTAGCCCATACGCATTTAATGCAGCATGGAGAGGGTGGCTGCATTAAATGATGAACCCAGCTGGCGAAACTCGCGGGAGGAAGGAGAGAGAAATACGGTAAAAAGAGAAAGTGGAATACTTGGATAATTCGGTATCTGGGAAATACCGAAAACTCCAGAAATGCCCAAAAATTGAAGCGACTCAGAAAGCTACCCAAAAATTCTCAAAAATCATAAATATTATAAAATGACTTTTGGTGAAATCGGTTTTCAGAAATTCTATCTCAGTTTTAAAATAAAAATCCTGGAATACACTGAGAACGGTGTCTACACCGGGTAGGCTAAATTTTTGATAAAATCAGAAAAATCCCAGAAAATGCCTGAAGGAAGAAAATATAATTTTAAGAAGGAATGTGAAAGCGGAATCCAGAATTTTGATTCCAATTGCAAATTAAAATTCCTGGAATCAACCAATGATACTGGCCGACACCGTTTTGAAGATTTATAATAAATTCCGAAAAATTCCAGAAAATCATGAAAAATCTAGATTATTAGAAGATAATATTTGAAACTAAAATCAGTCAAATGTGGATACCGAACAGGTCAAATCATGCAGTACTGCTATATGAGTAAGGATAGTAGAAAATAAATATAATAATAATATGCTCAAAAATCAGAATACGTAACTGTGCACGTATACTGGGAATGGGGTGTTACAGTATATGTATATGTGAAGGGAAAGCCAGATCCCTCGATTTCCATTAACTGAAGCCCGTTTGTTTTTCCTGCGCTTTCCTCTGAGAGCGACACCCTGTCACGACGACTAATGCATGTGACAATTCCTTCACGACGACTAATGCAACGCACAGCCCAACCACCATTTCCTCGTATTCCTCCGTGTCTCTCTCCTTTCTCCATTTGATGAAAAGAAGAAAGGATGATTTGGTGGTGTAACAACGAAAGAAATTAAGGTTTTGAAGCAAGAGCTTTTTTTTTTTTTGAAGAAGAAAGAATGATTTCCTCTCACAGATTTTACTCTATTTATATTTATAGATGAACAAGAAGCTCAACCATCTCCAATTCAAATTTTCAATTCCTGAAAAGTCAGCCTACTTCCGAGATTTTCAGTTAACAGTAAAAGCAGAAGTTCAACCATCGTCATCGAACCATAAAACCCTACAATCCCAGTTATAATGACATCAGGATTCGAAGAGATACAAGGCATAACTTTTCAGCCACTTGATGTGATAATTGACAGCCAGCTGTGTAATCAATAATTAATTCTAGAAGATCCACAGTGATCCGAAGAGATTCACTGCAAATGTCATGATGAGTTTTAATGCATCCACCCCGAGAATCTTTTCTTCCTCGACTTCTCTCCCGCAGACACCGACAAGTGGGGAAGCAGAAAGCATCTGTAGTGATTAAAATTTGACTCATATCAGGATGATGATACATGTCAAGCTACCAAGAACTTCTCGCGAGAAGTTCACAATTCCCATAGTCCAACCTGGAGCCTCTGCCATATCTAATTTTCTCAGAGTCAGCCTCCGCCACCTTCAACTTTTCCGAAGTCATCCTCCGCCACATCCGACCTTCCCAAAGTGATCCTCTGTCCTGAAGACCCTTTTATCCTGGAACCGCCTTCCACTATTCCGAGATCCCCCCCGCCCCACCCCCCCCCCCCCCCCCCCCGACTTGAAGGCCAAACTCCAAACTTGAAGCTCCAACAATAGATCGTCTTAGATCTCCGTCTACACTCAAGTAACACCTTCCTTCCCCACATTCATAACGGTAATGCCTCTATCAGCGTGGGTAGTTATGAGAAGTGTCAGATTTTTTTGACTTGCAATCCTATAAGCTAATGCTGATAATCACAGCTGTCACAAAAAATTCGGCACATGAAGATCATGCAGTTACAACTGCCCTACAATTTTGTCTTCATGACCGGCATCCTTGTCAGGTATATATGATCATTTTCTCCTAAGAGGATAGGATCGCTTTCCTAAGTCTCAAAGTATACACACACACACTCACAAATACACACTAGCAATTTCTCTCTGCACAGTCTATCCTTCCACCACACCGGCAGTTTTCCTTTGTCAGTCCTCCCTACCATTCCACTTACTGATTCTCACGCCCAAGTGTGTTAGGTCGGCACCACACTTATGCTCTTAACCTGAAAGGTGTCTTTTCTTTCGTGTGCTCTGACATGTAACATCCCTGGAGAGTGCCAAAACTTCGCTTGTGTTGGGATGATCCACGGTGAGCCGATTTTTTATCCACCACAATTGATTAAACCTATAAACCTCCAAACAAAAAAAAGTAATTTTTATCTTACTAAGTCAAGCTCAATTAACAAAGAATTCAGACTAAAGATATAGAAAAGGTATATGTATTCTTTGAATGCAGTTTTGAGAAAAATCTGAACTATTTGAATTAATACAATATAAAAAACTTTTAGTATTAATAATTCTCAAAGCATTGAAAATTGAGAATTTTTAAATTAATCAAACAAAAAGCCGAAGGCGTATATGCGGAGCAAATCAAATCATTCCAATTAAAAATTTAGCTTGTGTGATTTTCTTTCTCTCATTATGTCACACTTTTGTATCCCGCGTTTCTAGACCAAAACAAAATCGTATTCGAAGGTACAAAAATCAATTACAATTTTCAATAATATACGTACTATAAGCTTTTTGTTTGGAAGAAAATATGTATTATTTAACAAATGTATGTTTTCTTTTTTTTTTTTTTTTCAAAAAAAAGGTTTGGGTTATTTAGTTTGTTTATCCTAAAGCCATTTGCATATGGAACCGATCAAACCTTTCCAAACAGAAATTTAGCGCATGGAAAATTTCTCTTTGTTATTAGCTCAAATTTTGTGTCCCAGTTTTTTCGGCCAACAAAAATGGCATCCAAAGGTACAAAGAACAGTTACATATTAGTTAACAAATGTAGGTATTCTTATTTTTTTTTAAAAAAAAAATTGGCAACAAAATCGGGCCGAAATCTCTTATCATTAACTCCCATGTTTAAGGGCACCATTATTGTTATACAAAAAAATACAAATAAAAAGATCATTATTATCCTTTTTTTCATAACTTATATTTTGAGGTTTTGTTGAGTGATTTCTCCATTTTCTTGCCCAATTGTGGGTGTAAACTTGAGATATAATTAGCCTGTGATTTGAAGAAGGAGAAGGAGAAGAAGATGTAAGGGGGAGTTGCTGGAGCTGACTCTGCTGGGTTCAAAGAGTGCTTCTCCCTCACATGGAGGAATCCGTACATTCTACGTCTTGCTCTCACCGCAGGAATTGGTGGTCTACTCTTCGGCTAGATAGAGATATTTTATGTCATTTCCTTGAATCTCCATTTATTGTGGGGGATTGTTGGAATTAAAGAATATGAAAGCGAATCTTTGAGTTGAATTATGGCGAGATCCGTTGATCGAATCAACTAGATGATGGTTGGAGTGTGTTCTCCTTCCATTGAGGATGAACGTGGTACATTCACATGTTCAATTCCGACTTCGAATGAATGAGATATTCAAGTCTAAAGATTGCCTAATTCAAAGCAAAACGGGACTAAAGGTAGTTAAAAGCATTTAGTCCCACATTGGCCATGGGATGGAAGTTTGTGGTGTATAAATAGAGAAAATTGAGAACAAAGGGCGTGCCCTTTGGGTACTTGGAGTTTTCGCGCGCGATTGGGAGGGAACCATGCCCTATCATGCGTGCGTGCGCGCGCCGCGCTGGCGGCGGCGGGCAGCGGGGTTCTGATTTGGGTTTGGGTTTGGGTTCCCTACCTGGGCTGGTTCTTTTTGAATCAGGTCTCAAGGGTATGGGCCGCTACCCGAACCAAACCCGCTCCGCTGTCAGGTTTCGAACCGATCCGCCAACAGGTGTCAGACCAGTTGGACGGCCAATAGTCATGACTGTTGGGTCGATAGGTTGCAACCTTTCGTTTGGGTTCGAACCTGTTGGCCCCTCCTGGAAGGCTATATAAAGGACTCCATATTCTCAATAGAAACACAACAACACACCAAAAAAACAAACAACTTATCTTCTCTCTTTAAGTTCTGAACACTTCAATTTTCTGCGTTCTGAACTGGAAGTAGAGTTCTGAAGCGACTTCCAAAAGAGAAGTGGGAAATCAGTAACTCGGTTTCCGAAGCGACTTCCAAAGAAGATTCTGCAAAAATTCATTCTGAAAGAGGAATCAGAAAATTCAACATATTCTTTTATAGAATTGTTGTCTGAATCTGGTACTTCTGAAGAAGAATATTCTTCAACCTTCCTTCGTCAACAGTGGGTGCTCCTCCAGAGAGTAGAGGCAAATATTCGTTTGAAATTTGTCCTTGTACCGCTGCTTCAACGATCCTGTGAAGGTACTGGTAGACTACGGTTCGACGTACGGTGATTTGGTAGTGCTATCCAAATACCGTGAAAGAGTGTTGTATCTTGGGAGACCAGCGTCCATTATCCCGTTAGCACCGGTGCGGGGACGTAATTGTCTTAAGAAGATTCGCTCTAACGCGTACCTCACTCTAAATACTGTATAAGTGGATTAAATCCTTTATACAGGGGATATACTTTACAGTATATCGAGACTGACTTAGATTCAGTCTAATTGGTGCTTTAACCAAGGAAGGAAATTGAAAGGTGGTTCTTAAATTAAGGAACGTTCTATTGAACGGAAAACCTCCCAACTGATATTTGCCGACCTGGCCAATTAGATTGTTGATATATCAGTGATCTTGATTAGGTGTCAGATTGATTCTTATTAAGCAGAATATCCAACATGTTATACCGTATCTCCTACATTTTTCACCCTTGTTTTAGTGAATTTTTCTGAGTTCTTAAATCAATTTTCAGTATGCATACCAACGATTAAAAAGAGTTGGAATTTTGATAGTATAAATTAATTTTTTTCCCCTTTTTTTTGGGCCTAATCAAAGGAAAGAAGTTGAGGTTGTCATCTTGGAATATTCTTTTGTGGATTTGGATCTTATTCTGGTAGTAACCATACGTATGGCTATTGACTACAACTAAAACCACAAGTGTTGTGTCAAAATTATTTGGATTCTATCCTTAGAAAGTTCAATTTTTTTTTATAAAAAAAAAAAAAGGAATGAGAATCTTTGTGGAGCTAATTAGAATGAACACTATGACTATATTCCTCGAATTAAGTTTTGTTTCTAATGTAATGATCATCATCTTCCTCCCCCTTTATTTACTTGTTAAAATTAATTATGTTTACCCCAATTTAGAGGCTAATAGCGTTCTAAATTCATATTTTTTTGTTCACATATTGGCCTTTAGTTATGTTAATATGGTATAATAATTTCGAAAGTAACTCCAATAAATCCTTATTATTAGTGTTAGGCCACCTAAAAAACTATTGTCATTGTTGGCAAAAATACAACTATTAGCGTGAAAAGAGAGCTTCTGACTGTAAAAAAAGAGATGTAGTCCTACAAATATCATATGTAACAATACCCAAAATAAAGGGTAGATTCTAAGGGTGAATTTTGATGTTTTAATACGAAAATTTGTTTCTTTTCCCTAGTTCATATAGATTTAAAAATCACAAGATTTAAAAAAAAATCACAGTATTATTTTATTGTTTGATTATTAGAAAATCTTGCCATGTGACTATTAGAGATAATTATGAAATTTCATATTTCTATTCAAAAGTAGAAAGCTTCATCATTATTTACATTTTAGGAGATTTGGAGATCCCCTTTTCTATCAAATACCTCTTGAAAGCAACTCAAATCATCCTTTTTTTTTAGTACATCAACCCATAGAGCGGTCTGATATCTTAAACCTGAAGATTCATTCATGTGCAATCGCCTAGACTTGAACATGTCGTGGTTTAAAATCTCAGAATCAATATCGAGATTGGTCTATGATTTTTATATCAATACCATTAACATTAGTCATTAATATCAATAATATTAACAATACTGATCAATATTATAGAGTTAATATACTACTAGGAATCTGAAACTGTAGACATATATTAAAATCTGACGATACTTGAAACCATACATCCTGAATTGCAATAGGACTGTTACGAGGCTGGGATCCCATGAAGGCCTTTGCATTCTTCACCCATAAGTGAATGCAATCTGGACAAAGAGTTTCATCTTTAAAGGACCAGTAGTGTCTCCCACATCCCAATAATATAAAGAAAGTTTTGATGAGAGCAGCTTTCACACCACTCAGAAAATGCTTGTTCTGTCTGTTTCATCCTGTGTACTTGCATTGCATACTGGGAGACAATGGACATGTGCATAAAAGGATCTCAGTGGAATTCTCAGATCCTTCCTCATACTTTCAAAATTTGGACCGCAAAATAATGACATTTTTCATTCTATGAAGACCACAAGTTTTTATTTTAAAATCAAGTTTCATGACAAATACCTTCTCATTAAACATGCATGTGCATGTTTCTTTCTTAATGGGCTAATCACCCAATTAAGAGTGATTTTGAATTTAAATTATTATTTTGGTTTAAAATCTGATTTATTTTGACCGTTTTCATTATTTTAATTTGTGTTTAATTTTTCATTTATTTTGTGATTTATTAAGGGGGGTGTCTTGAGCCTATAAAAGTAGATTTACTCCTTCATTGTCAACATAACAAGAAGAAAAGCTCTCTTCTCTCCCCCTCTAAAATTTCCTGAGGCTTCTCCTTATGAGAAGACTTCAGTTTTAAATTAAAAAAAATTTTCCTTATATTCTATGGCAACAATTTTTCCATCTCAGCAGAGGCCAGATCTCCCGTCCAAGGGCAGGTGCTGGTAATTTAGCTGGGGAGGCTTTTTAAGAGAGGTCCGATTCAACGTCTGAATAAGGAGACGTGCATGTTGTCTTCTGGGACAGTATTTCACGACTGCTTACCCCAGGCCAATATTTTCTTTCTTATTTTATATTTTTTGAAAATATTATAATAAATAATTCATGTCTAGGAGTTTTTTCATTGCTAGTTTTAATTGTTTATTTAATTTTAGAAAATAGATTTCTAAAATATCCAACAATCTAGAAGACAACAGTTAAATCTATATTTCCTGAAATTTTAAACAGTTTCTTTAAATACTTGTTTTATATTTAGGAACAAATTTATGTTTTACTGCTCTAACAATCATATTTAAGTTTCACCATTTAACTGTCCTACATATTAGTGAGAATGTTTAAACTCCTACTAGAAAGCGCAGATTATTTTATTTATCATCAATTGTATACATCTATATAGATGTAACGAGATTCACACATGATAATATATATTTTCAAATTTTACTCACAAGTATTTTGAGATTTCTTTATAGATTTTTATGAAAAGATAAATATGATTGGACTTCAGCAAGAAATAATATGTTCTCCAATCAGGTATGTTGTATCTAACTGTACCTTCATTAAAATTTTACAATCTTGATAAATTTCTCATCCGTTTAAGAGGAATCAGTGATTTTATTTATGACTTTCTGAACATATGATGAAATAGTTGATTCTTCTTATGGCTTTCATCTTGTAGCAAATACACATTATTTGTAAACACTACATCTAACTGAAATAGAAATTGACTCATAAGGATCTCTAACTCAATAGGACAAGAAAATGAGGGGAAAATCATTTTCTAAAATTCTGTACGATTGGCGACTAACTAAGAAAGGGTACACAACGTGTTTTTTAATTAAGGAACGCCAAGAGCAGAAAACCTTCCACCTGAGTTACGTCGGTCTGGCTAATTGGACTGGTAAAATTGAGATTTGACTAACCTAACAATTGACTAGGTACAATTAAGAATTAAGAATCAATTTGAAAAGAAAAATCTAGTCCTAAAATTTGTATTATGTATCTGAATTGTCAAATTATCCTAATTGAGATTATAAAGAAATTTTGATTGCCTTATACCAACTCTTAAAAATTCTGACATGTGCAATAAAATCATATGAACTATAATGGACAAAATAATTCGAGCTGTCACATATCCTTTCTTTAATCTCACTGTTTATGAGATTATTCAATTATCATTATGTGGGTTAGCCAATGAGCAAGATATTGCTAACGTGTATATTATGTCAGTATGCAGAATTTGGTTGTAGTCATCGTGCGAAATAATTCTGATGTGCGGATTTGACTATTGTAAATCAAATGATCTGTATATATTTAGAGATATATCTGTGAAATATTTATTAAATATATTCTTGGCGTTAGGATACTCCCGTAGCCATATAATTTGAAATTACTCTAAGAAAATTTATTTTCAGTTAAACTATATTTATTTTTAAAAACTAATCTTTCTTGGAGCTATATTGAAAAATTTTATTTATTGCAAAGAAAAATTATTTGATAAATCAACTGAAATTGTATTATTAAATAATTTTCGTTGGTAATTCATCTATCTAAATTCTATAAATTTATATATATAATATCTATCACTATCAATCTTTAATTTTTATTTTGTTGTCAAAACATATCTCCATTTATGCAAACTATAAATCTTATATAGTTGTTAGTGTAGTTTACTAAATTTCTTTTAGTCACATTTTACTTAATCTAAAGTGATTCCTTACTATTGTAGTAACCTTACTACATAAAATACATTTTATGTATCAACTTAATATATATATATATATATATATATATATATATATATATATATATATATATATATATATATAATATATATATATATATATATATATATATATTTCACTTTGAATTTTGAGCCATGAAAAAAGAAATTTACATATGTTTATCACTGTATAATATTCTCAAATATCATAATGATTACTTAAAATTTTCAAAGCTAAAGAACCATAATTATTTGCTAAAACATGATCTTGTTACATGTACAGAGGAAAATGAAATTTATATATTCTTACTACTAGATTGAGACAATGATGATTTGTCCAAGATGAAGATTCTGAGATTATTAAGGAATAAATGGTGAGATAAATTAGAATGCTTTGTTATCTGATAAGGAACCAATTTGCAGCCACTTTATAAGATATAAACTTCAATCTTTGACATCATCGTTGTTTTCTAATAAAGTAAGTAGAATAGATAATAAAGAATTTTCTCTCAAGACATGTCCAATTCATAGCATAGAGTTCAGTATTGACTAGTTTGATCAGTTATTTGCATGGATTAAAATTATTATTTTGATAAAATAATATACTTGTTGTGTTTCACCCAATGGGGACCTACATAAAATAATAGATTATTATTGCTTTAAGCTTAAAAGCTCTTAAGATACAATGTCATCCAGGGCTCTATAGGTCCATTTTGATAAAGAGTGTCAAGATCTATGAGTATGTGATTGTGAAGAGTTAATTTCTTTACTATCACCATCTGAAATATAAAGCTGTTAAGCTTAAGTCTGATCTTGGACAGTATAAAGTTCATCTTAATAAGAGACTTTATAGAAATATGGTCTTAGAATCATCGAGGGAGATGGGGTTAAGCTCATAGTAGAGTTCACAGACAGCGGCAACCTAACCTACTTGATTGGAGTTGGTTCCATGAAAGAGATTCAATGTGATAGAAATAAGCTGGACTAGTGATACTCGTGTGAAGCATCGACCCGGATATATTTATATCCTTGCATAGCATAGTGGCTACTACCCCTTCTCTATGGTGATGATGCACTTATTATACAGTTAGATAAGTTGAGTTAAACTCTTAATAAGTTTGACACATGTATTGTGGAGGATATAAGGTCCAGCTGTCGTATCCTTGGAGGAATTACCTACGTGAGAGAAACTATGATGGCTGCAGTTGGGAGGCAGGGCTGATTCCTGGAAACTCTCATGAGTCGGTTATTGTGAGCATGACCATAACGCTCAACCCGCTCGCTCAATAAATGGAGACTTACTATGTGTGTCTTTTATTAATTTTTGGTCTAAGAGCCTTAATTCAAGGCGTAGTCCATTATGTCTCTCAAGTGGTGATGAAATTCACTAAAAATAGATTTAAGGCCGCAAGCTATCAACCCCGAATCCACGGTATAATGTAGCCCAACTTTTATTCTTGTTTTGTTTATGATTTGTGTTTTATAATTTGTTTATATTTTTATCTTCTCTGAAATTTGATTTTGGGGGATTGTTGCAAATTTTAATAAATTATGTTTTTTATTTTAAAATCAAGTTTCATGACAAACACCTTTTCATTAAACATGCATGTGCACGTTTTTCTCTTAATGGGCTAATCACCCAATTAAGAGTGGTTTTGAATTTCAATTATTATTTTAGTTTAAAATCTGAATTTATTTTGACCGTTTTCATTGTTTTAAGTTGTGTTTAATTTTTCATTTATTTTGTGATTTATTAAGTGGGTGTCTTGAGCCGATAAAAGGAGCGTTACTCCTTCATTCTCAATATAAGAAGAAAAGCTCTCTTCTCTCCCTCTCTAAAATTCCCTGAGGTTGCTCCTTATGAGAAGACTTCAATTTAAATTAAAATTTTTTTGCTTTCTTACATTCTATGGGTAACAATTTTCCATCTGAGTGGAGGCCTACTCTCCCGTCTAAGGGCGGGTGCTGGTGATTTACCGAAGGAGGCTTTTACTATTAGGGGATGGGGCTGATTCAACGTCTGGATAAGGAGACGGGCCTATTGTCTTCTAGGACAGTGTTTCACGACTACTTATCCCAGGTCAGCTTTTTCTTTCTTGATTTATTATTTTTTGAAAATATTTTATAATAAATAATTCATATCTAGGAGTTTTTTCAATGCTAGTTTTAATTGCATATTTAATATTAGGAAATATATTTCTAAAATATCTAACATTTCACCATTGGTTTTTTATTCCTCTCATTTTTTTAGCAAAAAAAAATGTGGCTCCAATAGAAAGAGTTTAATGAAACATCCTAAAATCACATACATAATCTGATCTTTCAAAAGAAAAGAAAAGAACTCAACGTGAAGAGATGGTTTTATATAACAAAACAAGTTATTAATCCATCCACAAAAGCTGAGAAATTTGAATAATAGTTGAATATAAAGGAGCCCTTTGGTTGTTTTAGCTTGCAATTAATTCATGATTATCTATTAAATAATTTTATATGTAGTGAGAGCTAGAAAGTTGGGAGTCAACTCGGTAATTGGCAAAGCCATCTGGAATCCTGCCCATCTTTCTCGAGGTTTTAGTGAAAGATAGTATGGATGGATCTCTTCTTTACTTAGCTCTGGTTTCCTCTTTGTCCGTCTCACTGGTAATCCAAGAGCCTTTTTCTGATGCAAATGTGGTCTGAGGCAGGGAGATCACCTCTTTGAAAGTACACCAAGAGGGGATGAATAGGTTTATAAGCTAATTTAGGACAAATGATGTGGAATTTAAAACTTAATTACAAACACACAACGTGTAACCAAGAGTGAGCCCGAATTTTTGTGAAAGACTCTGCAACTATTTCTCGAGATTCCTCTAAACTAAGAGTTGAGATGCTATTAAAAGCTCTCTTGGTCCAACATAAGTGTAGGCACACAAGCTATATCTAACATATGAATATAAACAATATAAAATAATGTAAGATATAAGAGAGAGAGAGAGTTAGAGAGAAAGATCTAAATGCAAATACAAGGATATGTTTCAAGGTTCGAGCCACTGTTCTACATCTCCGCCTCTGCACAAAAGATTTTCACTATATCCACACAGGACCTTCCATAAAGAGACCTCCACTGAGAAATTATAACTCAACACCGAGAGTACACAACTCCTCTCAAACACAATCGCCTTTACACAAGAGAGAAGGCACAAAATCAAAGTAGAGAATAAATTACACTTGGTGATCACAAAGATCACAAACACTCTCTTGGTAATCTCAAAGAGATCATAAAGAAAAAGCCTCTCACAATACAAGATCTTAGTGGATAGATTTTAATTGCAAAACTCAAGTATGTGAGTGCATAAAGCTTTTGGAAAAGAAAACACGAAGAAAATATTTGAGAAAAACTCTTGGATTGATAGAGAAATGAAGAACAAAACTAAGATTTCCAAATATTTAATTTTCTTTAATTTTTCAAAACTTTGAAAACAAATAAAGATAAGATTTTGAAACCCTAAAAGTTATTTAAAAACTTGTTGAAATTACTTATGAAAATGGAAAAAATTGCTCTTGAAAATCTTGGTTAAAATTGACCTCAAAGGACCCATATTTATGGGTCTGAAAATATAGTCGTTGGGGTTCAGAACAGATCAAAAATGACCTATCGGTCGACCGCCCGATCGACCGCCAATGGTCAAATTTTTGACCGATCGGTCGATCGTCCCATGGCACAGTGAGATATTTCTCACTGTCGGTCGACCGTCCGATCGACTGTGACCAGAACCAGAGAGTTCACTCTATGGGTCGGTCGACCATCCGGACGACGGGGCCAGATCCAGAGAGCAGACTCTCTGGATCGGTCGACTGCTCGGTCAACCACTAAAGTATGTTCATGTCGGTCGACTAGTCGGTCGACTAAGCCAGGCTTCAGTCGACCATTAGCATCCCAAAAATCAGGGGTTATAGGTTAGAAAATGTTGGCTTTTAATTTCCTTTAAAATCTTATAAAATCACATAAAATTTATAAAAATAAGTTCTTATAAATATTTGAAGTACAAATATGTGTGACCAAAAATCAACACATATTACAAACTATTTGAACTATTTTTTAGGCTTGAAAATTTAGCATTAAACCAAAAGCCGTATTTTCAAAAATCAACTTTTAAATGAAAAACCGATTTTTCTCTAAACTTGTATAAATACAAAAAATAAGATATTTAAACACTTTTGAAGTATAGTGTATACGGATAGAATCCAATGCACATATAAAAGAAACATCTATGCTTTTGACATTAAATCCAAAACTAAGTTTTGTTAAAAACAAAACTTTAAACCATGAACTGGAATCACCAAAATAAGTTTTTCTACAATATGAAATAATAATGTATATGGATGGAATCTAATACACATTTAAACATATAAAACTTATTTTGATTCTATCTATTCATGAAAATCATATATGTATTCTTGAAAATCCAAAACCAATTAAGCCAAAACCAAAACTTTTGAACTTGTTTGTGTGTATACTTGAGCATATCAAAACTAAGGTATCCTTACACAAAATCTACACTAAACAAACTAAACAAATTAGGGTCTTCTTATCGATCTTCATCTCCAAGATGACTCGATCCAAACTTGATCCAAGTGAGTTTGACTCCATCCGAGTGCTAGATGTGATCTTGACGCGTGAACTCTTGAATCAATCGTATTAGCTTCAAAACTTATTTTGAATTCTTTGTTGAAGCTAATATCTACTAAGATCTTGATCAATAACTGAAACTATATAAACACAAGATCATTAGAAAACTAACATTCATAAGTTAGTCATCATCAAAACTAAAGTGAAGGGCCTGTGAGTCAATAATCTCCCCCTTTTTGATGATGACAAGACTTATGAGGTCATATATGTTGGCCCAGAGGCCCATCACTCTAGCTTTGATAATGATTAAATCATGTAGTTATAGTTTATAATAATCTTATGTTTAAATAGTTTCAGTGATTGACCAAGATATTAGTAGGTGTTTAGCTTCAACAAAGGAGTTTTGGAGTTTACACGTATTGATTCAAGAGCTCGCGTGTCAAGATCGCATCTAGCACTTGGTTGGAGTCAAGCTCGTTGGATCGTGTTTGGAGCGAGTCGGCTTAGAGACAAGAAGACTTTAATTTGTGTTTGGTTTAGATGTTTAGATCTTATGTAAAGGTAGATATTATTGATATGCTCAAGTTCACAATACACACACAAGTTTAAATGTTTGGTTTTCAGTTAACCGGATTTTGGATTTCATGGCAAAAATATAAATAGATATCTTTATATGTATATTGGATTCTATCCATATATAATATGCTTCAAAGTTGTTTCAATAACATGTTTTTGTATCCATATGAGTTTTGGAGAAAACGGTTTTCCCTTTAAAAATTCAAGTTTGAAAAAATACTGATTTTGATTTAAAGGCAAATTTCTATATCACAAAAATAGTTCAAATTGTTTATAATATGTGTTGAATTTTGATCACACATTTTGTTATTCAAAGATCTTAAAAGAACTCATTTTTGTGAAATTTATGTGTATTTATAAGATTTTTTATAAGGTAAAAAGATAAGTTTTCAATCCCTATAATTGTTTGTATTGGCCTTCTGCCGGACGGTCGACCGAGGCAGAAGTCCGTCGACCAGTCCGGTCGACTGATGTGCACAAACGTGCATGACAGTATAGGCTGGTGGGCCGATCGACCGCCAGAGAGCTCTCTGCTCTCTGGATCTGGCCCCGGTCGACCGACAGAGAGCTCTGCTCCCTGTATCTAGATCTCGATGGACCGAGCGGTCGACCGGTGGCTCAACGATCATAAAAATGACCGTTGGCCGGTCGACCAGGCGGTCAACCGGAAGGGCATTTCTGCCCTTTCCTGGCTACCAACGGGCAGATTTTTAAGGGGTTATAAATTGTCTCCCTCTTGAGTTGTTTTTACCAAGAATTCCAAGAGCAAATTTTTTCATCTTCTTAAGCATTTTAGCAACAAGTTTTCAAGAGTTTTTGATCTTAAAAATTTTATCTTTATTTGTTTTTAAAGGGTTAAAAATTCGAAGAAAAGGAGAGTCTTTGGGAATTGGTTTTGATCTTCATTTATATTTCTATCAAGAGTTTTTCTTTGTGATTTGTTTTTCAAACTCTTTATTTTCTCACACTTGAGCTATCACATCTATCCTATCTATATGATCTTATTTTGTGAGAAAAATTGGTTTGTGATTTAGTGAGACCACCTAAAGTTGTAAACCTTTTTTTATTTGAGCTTCCTCTTGTGTAGAGGTGAGTGTGAAGATTGTGTTAGTATCCCTCTAAGTATAGAGGTGATTGAGATGATTGTTTGGTTTTGTGTCTTATCCCTCTAGTGTGAGGTGATTGTTGCTTGGCTAAGTGCTCATCCCTCTAAGTTTAGAGGTGATTATTATTGTGCCTTGCCTTTTGTGTAAAGGTTGTGTTTATTGGAGAGAGGAGTTGTGTACTCTTAGTTTGTATTACCTAAATCCTCAGTGGAGGTTCCCTGTGTGGGAAGTCCTGCGTGGACGATATACTAAAAATTCTTTTGTGTGAAGGAGGGAACGTAGAGCAGTAACTTAAACCTCGAAACATATCTTTGTATTTGCGATTGATCCTCTATTTCTTAACTCTCTCTTTCTTGTTTACCTGACATTAATTCATATTGCTCATATCATATTTGCTTGGTATTGTTTGTGTGCCTCACTTGTGTTAAACCAAGAGAGGTTCATATAGCACCTCAACTCTTATTTAGAGAAATTTAGAGGAGTTAGTTCAGAGCCCTTCACTGAGAATTCGGCTACACTCTTTGGTTACACTAAGGGGCCGTTTGTTTCGCGTAAAACTCCGTAATTCGTAAATGACTTACTACCCAATTACAACTACGGCGTTTGTTTGGACCGTAATTCATAAAAGACTTACGTAACTCAACTAACACTCACTTGCAACCCAGTTACCACTCACTTACAGCCCAGTTACAGTTAATTTTGTGGTCATACAAATTTGTAATATTTATTTATATTAATATTAAAATTTTTTAATATTTAACTTTTTTAATATTTATTTGCAGTATTAAAACTTTTAAAATCACCAAATAGTTAATTTTGTGGTCAACTTTTTCACTTACGACTTATACATTACGACAACCAAATACCGTAAAGTACAATACACTTTTCCACTTTACAATTTTATATTACCAACCAAACACCGTAAAATTTACATACATGTAACTCATTTACAATTGTAAAAGACTTTACCAATTACAACTACGAATTACGGCCAGTTACGACAACCAAACAGACCATAAGTGTGTTGCAGCTAGTTTTTTAATTCCGCATCATTTGTCATTAGATTAGCCATACACCTCTTCAACCCCCTCTAGATGTACTTTCAATATATGCATAGATTAAGAATAAGTTTCATAGAAGCTCCCCCTTAACTTATGCATAGCAATAAAACATATAGATACGCAATGTAGGCTCAAGATACTAATAAAACAAACACACACACACACACACACACACACACACATATATATATATGCACAAACATTTAATAAAACATGCATATATAAGCACTAATTCTTCTCCCCCTTTTTGTCACTCATCAACAAAATGGTGAAGACAAACAAACAATACTAATAAACATATTTTGAACAAAATTTCGATATCAATAAAAATAGTCAATTGAAAGAAACAATTGAAAGTGAAACCATCCTCTTTTTAAAATAACATAATCTTTTTACTAATTGGTACAATAGAATGACATGATACTAACTGAAGGTAAAAATCAAATTTTTAGGTAAATACTAAAACTATTTTGCAATAAAGATACCAATTTGAGAATAATACAAATTTAAGATTATTGATACCAATATTGAAAATGTTAACATATACCAAAATAAAATATTTTTTATCATAAAGAGTAAAGTAAGATACCTATTGAAAATAAAATCATTAGAAGGATAAAATAAGAATTTTTCTCCCCCTTTATGAAATACCAATAAAAATAATGCATAAGCTTGTAAAGATACTAATTATCATTAAGAATATAAAACTTAGCATAAAATCTATTTGTGTTTTAAAATGTATGGACATTGTATAATAAGCACAAGAAAATATTTTTGTATGTATAATTAGAGTAATATAATATCAATTGAAATTAAGATGCATACATATAGAAAACAATATGAGTATACAAAAATGAATTTTCATTAAGATCATGTATATCTCATAACTATCTCCCTTTCATGCACATGTTTGAAAGATATTCAATTAAGGGTATACAAGGTATGGTCGCCCATCCAACAGTCCTTAAAAGGCAGGAATTTTTAAAAAATATGATTTGAAGATCATTTTAGTATAATTTGAAAATCACAACCAAATTGAAGAAAAACGAAACTAGTTTTATGATAATTTTGAAAACTAGTACGAAATCCTTCAAGTAAGGAATAAAATTTAATGTATCCATGAAATATGAAAATTACACGAGAATCGACACTCAAAAATCTATAAAGGCTCATGAATCAAAAGCATGAGTAAATGCAAAATATGGAGTGTATAAGAGTCATGTAGTAATCATAATCAAGGAGATAAGGCAATGAACCTCAATAAAAATTCTTTACACAAAAACATGAAATCATCAAAACATCAATTTTTATCAAAACTAACAAGCTTTAAGATATATCTATATTTTGTCGAAACTAAAGTATACATGCATATCCCAAACATAAACGAGTCTACAAAAGAATATTGCATGAAGGCAAGTGATTATAGGATAGACATGTATAGTTATAGTTTTGGACAAAATTAATATATACATGAACCTAAACATAAAAAATGTATAAAAGTAGAGAAAATAAGTAAAGATGAAAGAATCATCAAAACAAGATTATACAAGTACATCTAATGAGTACGAATAAGCAATAAAGTACAAACACATGATAATTAAGTGTATCTCACTAATTTTACAAGTATAAACATGAGTTTTAATGAAATTTATATCTAAACAAGTAATCAAAATATGAAGTATAAAAACATAAACAAACATAATCATTAGACTAAATACAGTGCTATTAGAACTAGGATATACATAATACCTAAACTATAGTGAGAACACAAAAATATAAATTCATATAAATATGGGTGTATCTCAAAGACTATCTATGTATATCATATATCTAATTAACATTGTATTTAAGATAATGAGCATTAAAACATAACAAGCTAAAGATCAACAATATAAAAGCATGTAAACTAAATTAAGAAGTTAGAGATAGTTCCCAAAACCAATGAACTAATCTCTAGGTCTCCAAATCATGGTGGTCTTTCCACCAAACATCTCTCGAAAGTGATGCATCCATCAATATGATCTTTTAGTTCGGATCGCATCTACCATCAAGGTACCGATACTCTCACATCTTGTGAGAGCCAATACCTACATCAAATATAATATGGGTAGATTTTGGTACCCAAACTTTCTTGGGTCCATGAGACTTAGCACCTTTTCTAACCCAAACATATTTATGTACAAAATTAGAATCTATTAATCTATCATAGCAAAATTTTGCAAGAAAGCTCGTGCGATCACAATGTGTACAAGTGTACACATTAGCAACAAGGTGTCATGCGTGTGAACATGAGAAGCATGTGTATGTCGAGATTTGTGTGCATGAATATGTAGAGTATGTTTCTTATGAAACATTAATTCCAATCGTGTATGGTTTATAGCACATTAGCTAAAAGTAGAGCCCAATACTCTTCTTCGAAGTACAAATATCATTATCAATACTTGAAGAAGATATGGAGCAGCAACATGTTTATCACAAGAAGATGAAGTTATAGTAGCATGACAAACATGTGAAGCAAAATCATTTTTCAAAAAAGTATTTTCTCTTAAAACACATTCTAATTCTTTAGAAACTAAAATAATTTTGTTTTTAAAAAAATCATTTTCTTTTAAAACAAATCTAGTTTTGAAGATAAAACTTCGTTTTCCTTCAAAACATTATCAAAATTATTTTTATTTTTCAAAATTTATTTTCATTTAAAATAATGTCAAGTTGGGTTTTTAGGGAATCCCTTTCACTTGAAATATCAACCCTTTTTTGCAAAATCAAATTAAGTTTAGAAAACAAAATTTTCTTTTCTTTTCTTAATTCAAAACTCTTATTTTTCAAAAGTTTATATTTTTCTAGTAAGTTTTCACAAAATAATGAAAGTTTTTCATTTAATACATGTGCATCCATATCATTGTCATTACATGAAGAAGTAGCACTATCATCTATTTGAGTGTCTAAGTTTATATCAAGGGAGTCATTCCCTTGGACCATGAAGCAAGGTTGGTTGGACTCATTTCCGCTAGATTCTTTCTCCATACTTTTTGTCATTTTTAGCTCAGGAGAGGTCAATGTGTTCCACACTACAAAAGAAGAATCACAATGAGAAATTAAAGAAAAATATTTTTTTACTTAATGTATGCCAAAGTGCCTCCATAGCTTGTGTATTAGCCTCAATGCGCTTGTCATTACCAAGATAAGATTTCTTAGTAGTGACAAGGTAAACATGCAATCTTAAGGCTTTTAGATATGCATTCATCTTAAATTTTCACAAATCAATGTTAGATACATCATATGTGGGTGGAGCAAGATAATTCATAAGTGTATACTAAATGTGTGCAAAGTAACTAGCTAGATTAGCAAATGAGGATCTCACTCCTAGGTGATTAAACTGAATATCAGGAGCGCTAACTCTGATACTAATTGAAGGTACACCTAGAGCGGGATGAATATATGTACAGCCTAATCTAGGACAAATGATGTGAAATTTAAAACTTAATTGCAAACACATAACGTGTAACTAAGAGTGAGCCCGAGTTCTCCGTAAAGAGCTCTAGAACTACTCCTCGAGATTCCTCTAAACTGAGAGATGATGTGCTATTAAAAGCTCTCTTGGTTCAACACAAGTGTGAGCACACAAGCTATATCTAGCAAATGAATATGAACAATGTAAAGCAATGCAGATACAAGAGAGAGAGAGTTAGAGAGAAAGATCCAAATGCTAACATAAGGATATGTTTTGAGGTTTGAGCCACTGTTCTACGTCTCCGCCTTCACACAGAAGGATTTTCACTATGTCCACACAAAGCCTTCTACAAAGAGATCTCCACTGAGGAATTACAACTCAACAATAGGAGTACGTAACTCCTCCACTCAAACACAATCACCTCTACATAAGAGGGAAGGCACAAAGGTAAAGCAAAGATTACACTTGGTGATCACAAAGATCACAAACACTCTCTTGGTGATCTCAAAGAGATCACAAACAAATCCTTTCATAATACAAGATCGTAGAGGATAGATTTGAATTGAAAAGTTCAAGTATGTGAGTGCATAAAGCTTTTGGAAAAGAAAACACAAAAAAATACTTAGAAAAAACTTATGCATTGATAGAGAAATGAAGAACAAAATTAGGATTCTCAAAGACTTGATTTTCTTTGATTTTTTCAAAACTTTAAAAAAATAAAGATAAGATTTTGAAGCTATAAAACGTGTTAAAATTTTTGTTGAAAAACACTTGAGAAGATGAGAAAATTGCTCTTGAAAATCTTGGTTAAAACTAGCCTCAAAAGACCCATATTTATAGGTCTAAAAATATAGCCGTTGGGGTCCAGAACAGGTCAGAATGACATGTCGGTCGATCGCTAACGGTCAGATTTCCTACCGTTGGGGTTATCGGTTGACCGGTTGGTCAACCGCCCCAAGGCACAGTAACATATTTCTCATTGTCGGTCGACCGTCTGGTTGACTGTAGCCAGAACAAGAGAGCTCACTCTCTGGGTCGGTCGACCGTCCGATTGACCAGGGCCAGATCCAGAGAGCAGACTCTCTGGATCAATCGACCGCTCGGTCGACCGCTAAAGCCTGTGCACATCTATGCACGTCGGTCGACCAGTCGGTCGACTGAGCCAGGCTTCGATCGACTGGTCGATCGACCGTTAGTAGCCCAAAAACTAGAATTACAGGGTAGAAAATGTTTGCTTTTAATTTTTTATAAAATCCCATAAAATCACATAAAATTTACACAAATAAGTTCTTATAAATATTTGAAGTACAAATATGTGTAACCGAAAATCAACACATCTTACAAACTATTTGAACTATTTTTTAAGCTTGAAATTTTAGCTCTAAACCAAAATCGTTTTTTTTCAAAAATCAACTTTTAAATAGAAAATCGTTTTTTTCTCTAAATTCGTATAAACACAAAAACAAGATATTTAAACACTTTTGAAGTATAGTGTATATGGATAGAATCCAATACACATATAAAAGACATATCTATGTTTTTGACATTAAATCCAAAACTAAGTTTTGTTAAAAATAAAACTTTAAACCATGAAGTAGAATCATCAAAATAAGTTTTTCTATAATATGTAACAATAATGTATATGGATGGAATTCAATACACATTTAAACTTGTAAAACTTGTTTTGATTCTATCTATTCATGAAAACCATATATGTATTCTTGAAAATTCAAAACTTGGTTAAATTGTAACCAAAACTTTTAAACTTTTGTGTGTGTATACTTAAGCATATCAAAACTAAGTTATCCTTACACAAGATCTAAACTAAACAAACCGAGGTCTTCTTGTTGATCTTCATCTCCAAGCCAACTCGAGCCAAACTTGATCCCAGTAAGCTTGACTCCATCTGAGTGCTATATGCGATCTTAACGTGTGAGCTCTTGAATCAACATATGTTAGCTTCAAAACTGGTTTTGAATTCTTTGTTGAAGCTAAACACCTACTATTATCTTGATCAATAACTGAAACTATATAAACACAAGATCATTAGCAAACTAACCTTCATAAGTTAGCCATCATCAAAACTAAGGTGAAGGGCCTCTGGGCCAACACTCTCTCCTTATCTGTTTATTCTTATAGTGAATGTCCTTTCTCACATGATGAACCTTGTGTGCGGGGGAGGATTTATCCAAAGAGTTGGACCTTGGAACCCAGGGATTACGTGCTTGCAATAAGCAGATGACACTATCTTACTTCTACCCCTGTATTTTGTTTCCATCAAGAGAGTAAAGTTATTGATTTATATGTTTGAACTGATCTCTGGGATCGATCAATTTCAAAAGTCGTCGGTTTACCAACTTGGTCCCCCAAGATTGCCTTGGCTGAGGTCTCTAATTTGCTCCACTAATTTGCTCCACTGTAGTATTGGAAGTTTTCCTTTCACCTACCTCGGCCTGCCTCTTAAGCTGACTGCTCTATCCAAACCTTAATGGCAACCCATTCTGGATCGAATTGATAAGAGACTAGCTACTTAGAAGGGTCATACTTTATCTCGTGGGGGTTAGATTAACCCTTGTTAATTCGATCCTCACTAGCCTACTTCTCTACTACATGTCATTCTTTTTCCTTCCATAATTGGTTATTGATCATCGATCGTCTAAGGAGTGCTTTTTTCTGGAAGGGGATAGTTTTGTCACTGGAGGGTAATGTTTGGTTGGGATGTTCTCTGCTCTCCTCTGCAATGTTCTAGAAAGCGGTTTTAGTACGCGCGCGGTCCAGGAACGCATGATGCCTAAACGGTTTAAACGGTGATTAAACGGATTACACGTTTTATTATTATTTTAATATATAATAATATTATAATACTTAAAACATGCAAATATAAATTCTATAAACTTTCAAAAAAACATAAAATATATAGCAAACATAACTTGAAAAATTAATTGTTAGTACTAAGAGAAAATTAAAAAGTTAGAGGACTTATCTTTTTTGCTCGTCGTATAATGGGTTAAATGATGAACCAGCAAATTCCTTCAGAGTGCAAATAATTATCTGTAAATAGAAAAAGAAGAGGATCTATTAGACGATTAATCTATCAAAGTTCAAATATACAAATTACCAAAAAAACTTAATGAAACGAAAAACAAAGTTTGAAATAAGTATTAGCAAATCACATAAGTACATAATCACAAAATATCAAGTCCAACATCATAATCACAAAACGATAACATAAATCATTAGTCTTTTACATCCAAATCCAAAAGATAAAGACAAGTTTTTGATATTCAAATAACATAAATAGCTCATCTCCAACTCCATCTACTCATCCTCATTCCTCATCATCATCTTCATAGCGAATATCGAGATCTGACTCCTCAGAACTATTTACAAAGTCTTCAATGTCAACACAATCATCTTCTCCCAAATTTTCTCCATCTTCATTATCCTCGGAAATGTCATCAAGTACCGCACTAGACGAGCCCTCTTGTGCACTCCTCCTATCTGCAGCTCTTTTCCCTGCAATTCTGTTGTTCCTTCTAATATGATCTTCATTATCCCCACTTGCCGCTGCAACAAGATCCA
This sequence comes from Agave tequilana, assembly GCA_038442645.1. Taxonomy (NCBI): domain Eukaryota; kingdom Viridiplantae; phylum Streptophyta; class Magnoliopsida; order Asparagales; family Asparagaceae; genus Agave; species Agave tequilana. Next base: position 51,818 of record JAVJIF010024863.1, on the reverse strand, counting down.
ATATAAGGCCAGAATCAGGAAAGATCTCTTCTTTCTCATTGTTCTCTCTCTAACGAATGTGCTCTTCCAATGTAATCCTTTCGAATCATCTTCACCTACAAGCACATCCTTGTACTCTTGTCCATTCCTCTTCTTTGCAATTCTCCTTCGTGTCATTTTTTTGTTGAATTGCACAAAAACAAGATCATTCAACCTTTTGGAATCCAGTCTATTCCTCTTTTTAGTATGTATCTACAAATTTCAGTATATCACACAATGACATATTGTTAAAAATCAATTAGAGCAAAAAGAATTAAGAAACTTCATATTTAAATGAATGGAACTGATAGAAATCTTAGTCTTAGTATATTTATCCCCTCAAAGACACTGAAATTTCTCTCACATCCTGATGAGCTACTGGTCAAACTTAGAATTTTGATTACCATCTTTCGAAGGTAGGGGGCATCCCCTCCATAGAAACTCCACCAATGTGTTTGTTAATGAAATATATCACACTAATTTAGTAACTTGAAAATTAAAAAAAATTCATGATTAGTGATTTTATACCTCGAGATTACCTGGATTAAAATAGTCTGTGCCATTAAAACTCTTGTGGTTTCTGCCATTCCACTTCCCATAAGTCCCTCCTTCATCTTGTACGAAAGGACCTCACTTGAACTAATTTTTTCCTTAATGTCCTCATCATGGTAAAACACATTAATAGAACTCATAAGTGCAGTAATCACACGTGAACTGTCTTGGACTGTCCTATCCCTATAATAATAATAGGGATTCAAGTAGTAGGCAGCCAAATGAAGTGTGCTATCAAGTCTTCCTCTAGATTCTTTCTCAATTATATCAATTATCGGCCGATAGGTAGACTCTTTCCTATTGCAAGCAGCTTGAACTTCATTCTTGGCATCTTCAAGCATACCATACACAAAACCCATGGAGGGCCTTCGATCGGCATCGACAATTCTTAACAATTTGAAAGAGGAGTGTACATCTTCAAAAGCTCCCTTACATTGGTCCAAAAGACATCAGAATAAATTGTAGCTTTAGTCGCTCTCCCCTTCTCTGTCTTCGACCACCTGTTATCATCCCACTTAGTTGAAGACGCCATAGCAGCCAACTGTGACTTCTTGTCCACAAGACAACTCAAGCTAAGAAAGGTGGTGACAAATCTAGTAATCCCCGGCCGAACAAGATCTCGTCTAGTAGTGAATTCACGCATCAACACGAGAGTGCTATGATGTGCATAAAGAAAGACCATGAGCGATCTAGCCTTCTCAATCACCAACTTGTACTTTGGAAGCTTTCTAATAGCCTCCAACATAAGATCAATTATGTGGGATGCACAGCTACTCCAAAAAATATTAGGTCGAGTAATCTTTAACATATTCTTCGCCGCCATATTAGAAGGATGATTATCTGTCACCACTTGCAGCACACGATTTTCTCCAACCTCCTGAATACACTTCTCCACCCAATTGAAGATATACTCTCCTGTGTGTGCATTGGCCGAGTCTTTAATAGACTTAAGAAAATGTGTGCCTGTCTTACAATGAACACACAAGTTCATTACACACCTATACTTTCTATCTGTCCACCCATCAGTTCGAATGCTGCATCTGTATTCATCTCACAATTCTTTAGCCTGTCCCATCTCTTCATCAATCTTCTTGTATGCCTTGTTCAAAAGAGGCACTCTAAACTGGTACTGGCTCGGTCCCTTGTACCCAGGTCCATGGTGACCAACACACTCGCAAAATAGATCAAATTCTTCATCATCAAAGGCATTAAAAGAATGCCTTTAGCATAAGCCCACATGGCGCAATGATCATGAGCCAACTCCTTGTACTTTCTCTTCTCAGCTTCATTGATTGATGTTTGCTTCCACTTTTCACTAGCCACGACTGTATTTAATGGATCGACTACACGAGGTCTCTTTTCGCCGACGAGTTCTGAATCCATGGACTCTCTTTCTACTGAAATGCGCACCTCTTGTTGGAGTTCATTCTCAGCCTTCTTCTTTTCCACTTTCTTCTTCTGAGGTCCAGACAAAAATTTCCTAACTATCTTTCTATCTTCATCAGTCTGTATCACACAAGCTTTAACATCCCCTCCTATCCCCGCAATATGTTACTTAAACCTGTAAATTCCTCCCTTCACAATTTATGACATTTATTGTACTTCACTTCATTATAAGAATTTTTCTTAACAAGCTTTCCATAATTCCACCCAATATCAGTAGAGCCCGATGGCTTTGGTGGAATCTCATTTTCGCTTGATGCACTTGGTTGACCACTTGAACGTGATCCACTAATACTATCACTTGCATTGGATGCCGACGAAGACATGTAAATTGTAAATTGTAATGCGAAATGATCCTACATCCAAATTGATTCACACAATACAAAAAGATCAAATACATCAAGATAATAACATAAAATAACTGAAATTAATTGAAACATTGAATATTTTTTATTTTTGAATCTTATTTTGTGCATTGAAATTTTGCTACATCCAAATTTCATTCTACTAATTGAAATTTTATATTTTTGCAGGATTTTGGAAAGGAAAAACCAGCTGAATTTTGTCATGTGCTACGCATGTTCCAAAAAAAGTCAACTACACATTGTAATAGGCTATTTATGTAATGACATTGTAAAAGACTGCAAATGTAATTTTGTCATGTGTAAAGTGTGAACAGATGCAAATTTGATGACATAAGTTCTCAGTTCTTGAATTTAATAAATGATTTTCTAACTCATAACAGTTATTACTGGATTAAACAATAAATTCTTTTTAAAAATATGGGAGAATTGAATTAAAAGCTTTCAAAAATATGGGAGAATTGAATTAAAAGCTTTTCAATTTGACAATTTGTCAATTACTCATAACAGTTCTCAGTACTTCACTTTTTTTTCCAAAAAAATCAATTAAAAGCTTGTGTGGCATCAGAAAAAGATGAAGTAGAAACGAATTCAGAAAGAACTACTGTGCAATTGGATGCTTTTCTCCAATTTTTCAACAAGTATAACTGTATCAGTATACTGTATAACAATTAATAACAAATTAATAATTCTATTTTGTTCTGTTTCTTCTTTTTATTATTTTACAGTAACAACTTAGCAATCTAATTATGCAAAAAAAAGAAAAGAAAGGCTGAAAGAAAGCTAATAAGTTGATAATTGATCAGTAAAGAGAAATAATAGTAACCCATGAGACAATTCAAGCAACGACTCAATAAAATTTGATGGCAAAGAGAGAAATTCAAAGAATCACATGTTTAAAAAACTGAAAAAAGTTCTACTTGAAAAAGAAACTTATTTTTGGTGAAAAAACAAGACAAGAAAAGAAGCCAGAGCAAGTAGGTGAAATTCAACATATAATTTTCAAAAATAGAAAGAAAAGAGATGAGAAAATCAAACCTGAAGCAAAGGGGTGAGAGATTGTCTCGGGGGGGTCACCGGAGGGGGAGGTCACCGTACGGGAAGGTCGTCGCAGGGGGTAGGAACTCGCAAGGGGGAGGTTATCGCAGGAGGGGGAGATTGTCGCCGCAGGTGGATAAGTCGTCACAGGGGGGTCACCGCCGTAATGAGGTCACCGCAGGGGGTCTTCGTCGTGAGAAGGTCGCCACAGGAGGTCTTCGTCAAGAGAAGGTCGCCGCAGGGGGTCTTCGTCGAGAGAAGGTCGCCGCAGGGGGTCGCCGCCGTGATGAGGTCGCCGCAGGGGGTCTTCGTCGTGAGAAGGTCGCCGCAGGGGTCTTCGTCGAGAGAAGGTCGCCACAGGACGAGGTCTTCGTCGTCGGAGGGAGTCGCCGCAGGGGGAAGATCACCGTCGCCGTCAAATGGGGAGGTCGTTGTCGTCAAAGGGGAAGGAATTTGATCGCCGGGATAGATGCGATCAAAATGAGGAATTAGGGCTGCAATCGATCCAACGCGAAACTTTAAACCCAAATTATTTGGTCGGGTCGGGTAAAACCATTTTTGGGTTGGGTTTCGCATCCGGTTCGTTTAAACAAACGCTTTTTAGTAAACAATTAATCCATTAATCGTTGATTAAACGAATTAAATGCCCAACCGATTAAGTGGGCCGATTATCTCGATTTCTAATCGGGTTTAGGCCGAAAACGCTTAAGCGGTCGCTTAAAGCGATTTTTAGAACACTGCTTCTCTGGGTGCTGGTGACCTTAGTATTCGTCATTTGAGAGACTTCAATATCTCCCTTTTATCGAAATGGTGGTGAAAACTTCTATCTTATCATCAATCCCCATGGATTCAAGTGGCCCACTACAATTATTATCGGCAAAGGAGGCCTCTGGATTTGCAGGATAAGATTTCAGGATGCATATCCCTATTCTGGCCTGGGGTTCTTAGAAAAGCAAATGCTTTTAAAATTTGACTCCGATTAAGTTGTAAGAGCGGAGCTACAGTTAGATTTTGGAAAGATTGTTAGATTGGGGAGGTTCTCCTTACTCATGTGTATCCTAGTGTTTTCGAGATGGCCTCAGATGCGGACGTTGGGTTAGTTCACAAATTCATAACAATGATTATGCCTTTACTTTTCACCACCCTCTCTCTCTTGCAAGGCTACAAATTTTACCCGCTCTTCTTTGTACCCTCTTGTGCCACACATTCCAGCATGTTCCTGATCGGGTGACTTGGAAGGAGGGCTCTAGTAACAGCTTCACTGCTCGCTCTCAGTATCAATTGTTGCAACCTCCTCAGCCGCAAGATAAAGCTGTGAATATTCTCTAGAAGGCGGTGATGCCTCTCAGGATAAAGATTACTACTTGGTTAGCAGCCCGCTATAAACTACCAACAAGTCTCTACTTACACAATCATCATATTAGGCCGGCAATGTTATGCATATTCGTGGTAATCATCTGGAGTCCTCGTTTCACCTATTTCTCTACTGCGAGTTTGCCCGGGGAGTCTGGCCTCTTATTGTGACCCATTTGCAATTATCATCATGGCCTACCTCTCTTCGTCACATGTGAGAAGTCTAGAGAACTTCATGTATTCCTGGAGCGGATCAGAAGATATGGGACAATCATGCTCAAGCCGCAGTTTGTTCTATGTGGACTGAAAGTAACACGAGGATCTTCAATCAGAAAGTTGCTTTCAAGGAAAAAAAATCTTTTAGCTGTCTCTTCTCTATTCTGACATCTGACGAAAATTCTTTGTTTAGCTTGAAGTTGTTGTTTCTCTCCTTTTTTTCTTGATTTTGTTTTATTTTGGTTTTCTTTTCCTCACTTGCTTCGCGAGGATTCTTACTATATTTGTATTTTCTGTGTTTATGTTTTCTTTTATTAATATATTTCGAACTGGGACTCTTTGGTCCCGTTTTCTCCTTCAAAAAAAAAAAGCATGTCAGTGCCATTTGTCCTCCTCTTTTTCTCTCTTTTGCTCTCTTTCTCTCCCCCCGTCTCTTTCTCTCTCAAATGGATAGAAAGCCGCAGAGAGCTAAAGACTGAATCGAACTCTTCTTTTCTTTCCACTCTATTATATAAGGAACTTTGTTTTAGCTAGCTCTCTAGTTGTCTCTCTACATATCCTGTTCTAAATCTTTATTAAGCTTAGACGAAAAATTCAATGGAGGGAGGAGTGATTGAAGCGGATGCGACTGCCTTCAAGGAGTGCTTGTCTCTCGCGTGGAGGAATCCATTTGTTCTTCGCCTTGCCTTCTCTGCTGGAATTGGTGGCCTCCTCTTTGGTTATGATACAGGTTGGGGTTCTGACAAAACATAATTTTTGTCGCGTTTAAAACTTGTAATTCCCTTTTTTCCCTCTTGATTCCTCTCCATGAGTTCTCCTTATGAATTGTCTAACAACCTAGAATGAAACATAACTTATAGTGTGCAAAGAGGTAGGTGATAATAATAGCAATGAGCCTCAGAAATTAGAGATAGACTCGTTTCGTTCCAGAAAGATTTGAGACTCAAATATAACTCTAAGTCATCCAAACAGAAGATTCACTTGATCTACATTATTTCAAGTAATTAAAAAAAAAATAAAAAAATCATGTAGTTTGAATATTTCTTTCCCATCCATTAAGAAGGTGTAAAATGGACGGCCGAAAATAACATATTGCTTAGATCTGCGTCTTTAGACATACAAATTCTCGATCTGGCTATTTCATCATGATCTAAACACTTAAAAACACTCACACCAATTTTTGTTAGATTTCAAATGTTCTACTCTGTTAAACTAACCAACCCATTATCTCGGTCGTTCATTTTGCACATACTTGATGGATGGGCAAAAAGTATTCAAAATACATGATTTTTTTATTTTTAATTAATTGAAATTATGTAGATCAACTTCAATGGAGTAGATCTTACACTCGGATGTCGTAGGGTTGTATTTGAGTAAGAAAGTTCGACTTTGAATCCTTCCTGAATGACACAAGTCTATCTCCAAAAATTATTATCAAATCTTTCATAGAATATATCTTATATTATCAATCAATAATTAGTCCTTTGAATAATTTTTTTTCCCTCTGAGCAGTAAGAGTTCTTTTTCAAAATTCTTATATTTTTATGGAGAGAAAGAACCGTACCCCAAACTCAAAAACTCTTTCTTTTCTTCTCTTTTCTTTTCTTTGTTTTTCCCCCATTTTTCGTCCTCTGTTACCCTGATATCAATGGGTTATTTTCCCTTATTTGTCTCTGATGGATAACCTCAGTATTTTATTTTTTTAAAACTCTTTTTGTAATAATACAGTATTAAATTATTTGATAAAGACCATTGGCAATATCAATATAAGTACTCACAAGAAGTCGAGACAAGTCTCTTTCAGCCTTGTCTCAACTTCTTGCCTTATCAGTTCTTGCTTATAGTCGCATAGATTATTTGTCAGTCTGTTTTCCAAAAAAAATTATCACAACAACAATTCAACACAAGTGTTACTATTATTACTATTATTATCATCATCATCATCATTCACGTATTTCTTTTTGTCCATAGTCCTGAATTTCTAAGACAACTGCTTATAGAGTTAGCACTAAGTTGTGTTGTATAGTGAATTTTACATAGTTATGTCTGAAACACAATCTGCAGACGTTTACCTGTGCATCTAACTTTGTGTAGGCTATAACTCTAGGCCCTTTCTTCTGAATAACTAGCTATCTAATTTCTGTTACTATCCACAAATGGAAGACTAGAAATGTTGATATTTTCTTTCCTTGTATTAATATTAATTAGAGAGACAAGCTTTGAACTTGTGACTCTTGTATTAACTAAATCTCCTTGATTTTTTTATCTTATTTCATCTTGTTTTCAAGCTGATAATATATGTATATTTCTTACATGTCAATGCACTTGTTATGTTCTAGCTGATCTTTGTTCTAAACTCTTAGAAAGTCTTTTTGATGCCAAATGCAGGCCTACTTTATTATGTGATCTGTTAGGGGAAAAAATAAGAGCGCGATTATTATGAAGTAGCACTTTTGACAGTATTAAATGTAGAATGCTCTAGCACTGGGCAATTGCTAATGCAATTCTTTATCATTTTGAATTAGTAAGGTGAACTCCCAAGCCTTTATAATTCTAGGTACGAACAAATTTTCTCTGAACTTCATCTTGAAGTTATGATGTCTATATCACGAGCAAGCACTTACTATACATGGTTCTTGCTTTTCTTCTAAAAAGTTTTCTTTTTAAAGATTAGAGATAAACCACATCTAAAGAGGAAAATTTCTCTTTTTTCTTTCTCTCGTGTCTTGAATCTGTGACCTCTAACCCGGTTTTCGCACCCTTTATGTTAATTCTCTCCACCCAACCAAATCTTTCTTGTTATCTTAAAAAAAAAATTCCTATGGTAATTGACAATAACATCCACAAATCCTTTTAATTATTGGATGGTTAAGTCCACAGTCATCAAGACAGTAAGTGGACTTTCAAGACTGTTACAATAAAATACAATGCAACCAACAAACATACTAAACTCTCCCACCACTTGGAACATGAGTCCATAAACTCTCCTACCACTTGGAACATGAGTCCACAAACATTCCCCTGCACTCACTCACACCCACCAATGCACTGAAAGAGTAAACTCCTTCACTGACCCTGACTGTTACAAGTATAATGAGATTGCAGGTCAATGCCCAATACTCTATTGTATCACATGAAGCATTTTCTATTTCTATGGCACCCCACTCAATAAAAACGCCAATTTATAATTCGATCTACATATTTCTAATATTGGCCTAGTCCTAGGTTAGTTCATGCTCTGAAGTTTAAGAAAAATGTTCTACTTCTAGCAACATATAGGTTGCAGTCTTGAACAATATCAGAGAACTAGTGGTGTACATCTCTGTCAATTCAATAAAAGAACAAGACTTTGGACCATTTAGTTTCTGGCTTTTTAAAACTTTGTGGGTCTCTACCAAATAGAAAAATAATGGGGTAGATCAGACAAACCTCTCTCCTCAAAATGGCCTATTTGGATTGTTCTTCCCTTGTCCATATGGGAGATCCTTCCAAATTTCAAGGTTTTGCATGAAGTCTGCCATGTGAATAGTTTCTTCCCTCACTTCAAATCATTGCAGATGTTATATTTTGGATTTGACCATGAGACTTTATAATTCAATCTCGTATTTTTACCACTAAATTAAATCTTAGTATTCGAATTGTATTAATATTTCAATCATTCCACACATTTGGTACCTGAGGTTATCAATTTCCTGTTTCCCTCTGTTCAAATTCGTGTATACATCTGTATACACAAATTTCTTCGTCCTGAATTATAGTTAATTGCCATATTTGTCTGCACCCCACCATTTTGGATAAACAGAAATAAATTAAAGACCTCATTTAATAATTTCCAAATAGCACCAAAATTCACTCTCTCGGGTCACTTTGGGTTCTCAATCAACAATTAATGCTTGTCTATTTCATAATTTAATATACACGAATACAACCAGAATAAGAAAAGGAAAATAAAAACAGTAATCAAAAAGGGAAGTAGACAAAAGCCTCCCAGAATCAATTTCCTATTTTCTTCTTTAAATTATACTCCTTATCTTGCAATTTGTTGTCTTTGTCCTCTCTCTTCTCTCTCTTTGCTTCTCTCACTCTATTCAACATAACATAGTCCCAGAGAGCTCAAATTCTAAAAGCCTATCTTTCTCAAATTCTAATATATATGGATGAATCTTAGGATTTTCCTTTTATTTTCATGATTTCAGAATTTCCCTTTTTAATCCATATGGATAAGTCCTTATCTCCTTTTTTCCAATTATTTTGTGCAGAATTTGATGTTATTTAGGAAAATCGGCACAACAAGATCTCTGATCATTTTAGGAATTTTCAACCCTTGTATTATTTAAGGTTAAATTATATTATAGATAGAAATTACCACAAACACCAATGTCAGAATTGGTTTTCGTGTTACAATAATTGTACAACAATGGCCTTTGATAGAACTTAGGATGGAGGACTGATATGGAGTCCAAATATTTAGGCTAACTATCATCACTTTTTTAAACATTTCATTAAGAAAAGAAAGCTGATAATAGAACAAAAGTACTAGGAGTATTGGTTTTGTGTTCTTTTTGTCTTTAAATTTCATTGAGGCATCTGTTCATGATCTTGATCTTGCCAACTAACTGCCCATATGAAGAAATCCAGCAACAATCACTGTAAAAACATATAAACGCATTCCTATGCTTTCTCCACTAATTACTTATATTTAACACGAAAGCACAAATTTAATAGTTATATTAGGCAAGCTTTGTGTCGAAATAGTTCGAAGAGACCTGTCAAATCAAAAGATCTGTTGGTGATTAGGCTTGTTAACTATGGTTGTCTATGGTTTTTGAAGTTAACAGAAATTGGTTGTTGAGATAGCTTTACACCCTTTCATCTTTCCAGTTCATTTATAGCTAGTATCCAGATAATTCATAATTCTGAGATTATAAGCTAGTTAGCAGTCCTATACGATTAAAGTAATGTAATTACAGCCAAGATTTCTAATGTGAGCAATGTGACCTGTTTTTTCGAGCTTTGGACAAACAGCCCCCTTCTGCGCAAGACATGAACCTGGAGCCTATTTTAATTCTTGAATTTGGCTGAACATATTAACAATCTAAGAAAAGGACTATAAGCTTGACCTCACTTTTCTTAATTCAATTTGAATGTTCTCCATATCTAATGAATCAGTGTGGTTCATATAAAAAAAAATACTTCAAAAAGAGTTTGTTTATGTATTTACTATTTAGAGTTCAGAACAAATTGATTGATTTAGTCTGTACTATCAAAGCTTTCATCTGCTAGCAATCTTTCTGGTGCAATTTCAGCTATCTAATATTCTAGTCTCTCTGCCTTCATTTCAGGGGTTATTTCTGGGGCATTGCTTTACATTCGAGATGATTTTTCAGCAGTCGACAGGAAGACTTGGTTACAGGTAATTTCTTCTACTGATTTTCTTTGGTTCACGTATTCCTTAATTCTTGTTGCATTTAAAGGAAGTAGTGTCTAACCACATAATCTCTATTTTGTAGCAAGATGTTATAGTTGTTTCTTCACCTTGTGTCTCAAAAGCTTGTATACTCTTCCTTTTTACTCTTTCATTCCTTGATGGAAAACATTAATTAGAATTTTATTTCTTTTTAATGGAAAAGAAGTATGAATTAGATTTCTAGCTTTTTTTTTTGTTGCATAGTTTTTAATGCACTGTCAAGTTATGACTCCTATACTTGAAAGTATGTATCCTGGTCTTTCTAGTTAGTCCAGCAAAACACACTACAAGTAATAGCATAGTCGAGTGCTCTGTGCATCGCCTTCTCCATTCATCAGAATGCCTCTAAACATCTTGGTGAACTCGAGAGCTTATTTGATACGAAACCAGTTTATTCTCTTAACTCCTACCAGATAACACACACTGTCCAATATGACAAACATGCATGATGAATCAGATATCCAGATCATCATCTGATCAACTAAGATTATGTAAGTGACCATTTCTCATCTTAAAATGTTGAATTGACGGAATACAGGAGATCATAGTGAGCATGGCAGTTGCGGGTGCAATCATCGGAGCAGCAATCGGAGGATGGGCTAACGATCGCTTTGGGAGGAAATTATCCATATTGGTTGCTGACTTCCTCTTCTTCGCAGGTGCCATCATCATGGCTGCTGCTCCAAGCCCAACAGTTCTCATTGTAGGCCGTGTCTTTGTTGGCCTTGGCGTGGGGATGGCATCCATGACCGCTCCCCTCTACATATCAGAGGCTTCCCCAGCCAGAGTTAGAGGAGCACTGGTCAGCACCAATGGTTTCCTCATCACAGGCGGCCAGTTTGTATCCTACCTCATAAATCTAGCATTCACAAAGGTAAGAAACTGAATTTGTGTTTGGATGTAAATTTATACAGCAATGTTTAGTACTTTTATTTATTTTTTTTTTTTTCATATTTGTTTTGTTTTCAGGCACCAGGAACATGGAGGTGGATGCTTGGGATTGCTGGAATTCCTGCTCTACTGCAGTTTATATTGATGTCATTTCTACCAGAATCGCCTCGTTGGCTTTACAGGAAGGTAATATATTCGAACACTTTATTTATACAAAAAGGAAAAAAAAAAATGAAAATCTTATGTGTTTTCATATATTTGCGTTACATAGGCTAAATTCTCAGAAACTACCATAAACTATTAGCCATTTGCTCAAAATCCTCATTGAAATCTTTTTCTGTAACTGTTACTATCAAACTATCATAAAGTTTCTCTCATTTTCCCCCCTTAACTATATTTTGTTTGAAACATAACTTCCCGAGTTGTTATAAAGCTCTGAATAAACTCTTGGAGCACAATTTTACAAACTGAGGACATAAGCAAATGTTTTGCTCGATAAAAATCCAGGAAGTCATGGGTGAAATGGAAAGTAGTTTTGCGCAAAAATGTTGAAATTTTGTGGCATTTATGGGTTTAGGAAAAAGGAAGAAGTTTTGAGCAAATAGCTGATAATTCATGGTAGTTTCTCAAAATTTATCCATGCATGTGCACTGCAATTTGCACAAAGGCTTGTAGTTTAAGACTTGTAATTGTCCAGAATATCTTAAGGTTATTTCTGCTGTATGTTTGATTTCAGGGAAGGGAAGAAGAAGCCAAGACCATTCTCAGAAAAATATACCCAGACAGCGAGGTCGATGCTGAAATTCAAGCACTGCAGGAATCAGTTGTTGCCGAGGCGAAGGAGAAAAGCTCGGCAGACATCAGTTTCGTGAAGCTGTGGAAAACCAGAACAGTGAGAAGAGGGCTGCTGGCCGGAGTCGGGCTCCAGGTCTTCCAGCAGTTTGTGGGCATAAACACCGTCATGTACTATAGCCCGACAATTGTCCAATTGGCTGGCTTCGCATCGAACCAGACTGCGCTCGCACTCTCACTTGTCACGTCCGGCCTCAATGCTATGGGATCTATTGTCAGCATCTACTTCATCGACAGGACAGGGCGGAAGAAGCTTCTGATCATAAGTTTAGCCGGTGTGGTTCTTTCGCTCGCAGTTCTAACCACAGTTTTCCAGCAGACGACGAGCCATTCTCCCGCAGTTAGTCCAGTTGAGACGGCCAAAATCGGTTCTTTCACCTGCCCAGCTTACCAGCCGACCACAAACTGGAACTGCATGCAATGCTTGAAAGCGTCGTCGCCAGAATGTGGCTTCTGTGCTTCTAGCAGTGACAAGGTAACGCAGCTTTTTCAACAGTGTAAAGTTTTCCTTATTTCATTTGCAGTTCATATTGTCTACTTTTATAACCACAACATTTTCATGCTAGCGGCCCGCTAGTAACACTCTCCTCCTTCTTAAGAGAGAGGTCTCAAGTTCAATCCTCACAGTTGTTGAATAGGAGATTTAACTTGGATAATCAGGCATGCGCGTGTGTGTAAGCTTCAGGGTTGACCTCTAGCTTATTTCTCAAAAAAATAACCACAACCTTTGATTAGAGTGCTAATTTGTCACTCAGTGTCATGTCCAAACAAATTCTAACTGTGCACTTACACAAATCTTTAACTAAACTTGAAATCTAACCAGGCTTTTACATCTTTATCTCGGGAAGGAAGTTTGAAATAATAATAAAAAAGAACATTTACCAGAGATTCATATATCGAATAGGAATTTTTTGAAATAAAAGGAACATTAAGTAAAGAGGGGGAAAAAAAAAACATAATACTTATCCTAAAATAGAACATAAAATATTTTTTTTCCTTTTTCATTCAAGATTAGAATTTTCTAGAATTAAAACAAAAAGCCTGTAAAGAAAGGTACAAATGGACAGCAGTTCTAATTGTATTGCATTAGCATGGCACATAACAAAAATCTAGCCTCTCTAAGACTCTAACTAAAATGTTCGTATTGTAGCTTTTCCCTGGGGCATGTTGGGTATCAAATTCTACCGTCAAAGATGTCTGCCACGGCGAAGGCAGGCTGTGGTACACCAGAGGATGTCCAAGCCGATTCGGTTGGCTGGCGTTGATCGGCCTGGCCCTGTACATCATATTCTTCTCCCCCGGGATGGGGACCGTGCCCTGGATCGTGAACTCCGAGATATACCCCCTGAGGTATAGGGGAGTCTGTGGAGGAATTGCTGCTACTGCAAACTGGGTCTCCAATCTTATCGTTGCGCAGTCTTTCCTATCTCTGACTGAGGCTATCGGGACATCGTGGACCTTTCTCATCTTCGGTGGGATATCACTGGTTGCATTGGTTTTTGTGATCGTGTGTGTACCGGAGACCAAGGGTCTGCCCATCGAGGAGGTCGAGGTCATGCTTGATCAACGGAGCCTACATTGGCAGTTCTGGACCAAAAAGCCAGAGCAAGGGAAGAGTTTGGATGCATGAACATGAGGAGGCATTGGAAAGATGTCGATGTTTCCTGATTGTGTGAATGATATTTCTACAAAATGAATTGACTATTTGGTAATAAGAATGAAGTTAGAGCTTGATATGAATTATGCTAGTCTGTAGAAATTTTCAAATTATTGTAGATGATCATGAAATCTAAGTTTGAAGGTTGTGTTTGGCGTGCACAGTAAGTAATTTGGAAACGGCGGGGAGAGTGAAAGGTGATATTTTTGACAGTATTGATTTCAAGGACATACTGTATGATTTCATCATGGAGAAACGTTGCTTTTAATTTTCTCCTGTCCATCTTGTTACCTGTCAACTTAGAAATCAAGCAAGACTGTTGCTTGTTGGGCAAAAACTCCACGTGGTAGCAGTGTTCACTTTCACTGTAAAGAACAGGTACTGTTCTTGAGGAAAATAATACAAATACTAACAATGCACTGTTTCTCTAAAAGTTTTTTGCGACACAGTTAGTCCATCACATACTGAATAATCCAGACACTAAATCTGAATAATCCAAGTGAGTAATAGTTTACAGGACTCTACTTGAAGACATTATTGAATCCTATTATGGCATTCCAGGAACAGCGATAATGCGAAAGCTATGAGTACAAGAACCGAAAAATTAACATGCAGATGTGCAATAATTTTGATCACCTTAGAACCCTGAAATAATGAAGACAACCAAAACATGAATAATTTCCATCAGGAACCTTCACTATCCAAGATATTTTCTGTATCTGAATTTTAAGAACAGAACACTTGATTTTCTTCTTAATTTCCAGAAGAAAAGTCATCCTTCAAGGAAACAGTATGCAACTAGCTTTTTTTTTTTTTTTTCCCTGGGAGAAAAAGGGTAAGCCAAATAAGGCTCCCCGCACTTCAGTCAAAAAAAGGGTATGCAACTAGCTTTTGATCCCCCCAAAATTTTCGCTTTATATCACATTTGCTTACAGATACAACTCTCATCTGTATGCAAAACAACCAAGCATCATAAATTTAGGAAAGAAAAAGCTTAAAATGGTAACTCTATGTCACTCATGCTGCTAGAATCTTTATAAGCAAGAACTTACATATGGGCCTCAAATAGAGTAGTGAGATAAATAACATTTAAAAGGACCTCAAGCATATAATAAGTCAAAGTTTAAGCTCTTAAAAGATGTCAAATCTGATGAATTGCGTCCATGATCAACATGCTGGTCTCACATAGGCAAATAATTCTAGTGTTGGGAAATTTTAAGAGACATGACTAGGCCTCTTAATTCACAGATCTTGCTTCAACTTAAAAATGACAGTTTACCTTATGATAGTATGATATGCAGGACCTTCTCTTGGCCGACATACCCATTTGTATCTAACACTAAACAAACGTGTAAACCATTATTCACCTAAAGATTATGTCTAAGGTGAAGTGTATCATTCCCCCTTTGACAAAAACTAACTGTCGTATAATCATTTACTAAAATTACATTCTTCCATATATGAATAACGACCCAATACATATATTTATAAGTCAAGTATACATATATTTAGAAGAAATGTGCATATTGTCATATCCTGGTGTCAAGGATTTTGGATAATTGCCGTATCCAATACCCTGTGTATCCGTGCCGGAGTACGACACTCATCTCAGTGTCTAGAAATCATAGCAAATTACATTTTCGCTTCTATGCATATTGTCCAACAAAAGTGTGTGGAACCACAGCAAAGTCTGCTAGATCCACTCTGCAAGAACATCCTATGAAGACCTAGCTAATAAATACAAATACTATTTGTTTGACTCGACCAATGCGTTAATGATTCTGGTCAGAACCTAACTAACTCAATCATGCCATAATGATGATGCCAACATTATCTTATCTCAAGCTGGATTCATAACCATGGTATACTCCATCGAGTTAATCAAGATTGATTTATGGACTATAAGTCTATACCATGGCAAAGGAACTTGAGAGGAGAATTGGTAAGACACTTGACCTGTGACTAGGCGGGCACAAATTCAAAGCATATCACCAATATTTGAGGAACTATATCTCCCATATATTGGGAGAATGTGGTGTTAGCGGAATTAATATGCTTTGATACCAATTGTTTTTTCCCGAGATCGGCATTGCAGAGCGTGGTAATATGACAATGCTTGCAAAAGAAAAACTATTGTAAAGCAAATTAACAATGCAAATACAAAAGAGTAATAACAATAACAAGAGGATTTAACGTGGTTCAGTCTAAACTAGGCCTACGTCTTACGGGGAGAGAACTTGAGAGAGTTTTATTAATAAACTTGGTACCAGAGATCTAACCTCCCCCTGAATCCCACAAGATTACATGATTATACCTTCTCTCTATACCGTCACCTTTCTCTTTCTTTCTTGGCTTCCTGATTTTTCTCCTTGTTACAATGTATTAGATTACAATCTATATTTATAGAGTTTTACAATTCAAATTCTATTAGAATTATGAGATTATCTTGATCGTCAGATTCTTGAAGAACTTGATCAATCCTTGTAAGAGTTGATCTCTTTAATTTAGAAGAATTCTAAACCCTTTAAACTTTAGACACAGCCTTCATTGAATAGAATCTGAATTCTATTTGAACTCCGCTAAAAAAGAAAACTCACACCGCCTCTGAATTTGGAAACTGCTTGTTTCAGAACGGCTGAGTAGTCGACTTGTCTTTCAGACTAGTCGACTAGTCCTTCTATGAGTCAACTTATAATGCCTATAAGTTGACTCATGTATAACAGTTCCTTCTCTGTATCTGTCTAGTTGACTATGTAGTTGACTGGTCTGAGCATTAGTCGACTATACAGTCGACTAATCTGACTCAGTCTTGATTTGCTTCTTCTGCTTCAAGTCTTCGTCTTCTCTAATTTGATTCGATCTTCTTGTATCATCATCTCTTCTTGAAAATAAGACAAAATCCCAACAGGTGAGAGGGACCCACCCAATTTTTTGAAAGAAAGTCTATAACCATGGCGAATATTGTTCTATGTATGCTGATCCTCGTGGAATTTGAAGAAACAGAAACAAGTTAGACAAGAAGAAGCCTGTGAATCAGGCCAATTATACCCAAGCTACAATTCCTACATTGTTTATGAATTACCAATAATATGGAAGCAAGCAACATCTAAATTCAAGTCTCATGAGATTCATGTCATGCTTCAGATGGTCAACAAATAGAGTAGTGGCATGTGCATGCGCCAGGATCAAACTAAATGATACAACTATCTCTAAAATGAATATTATTGTGACGAAAGCATTTACAAAAGTATGCTCCAGGATCAATCTAAAACCTGTACAAAAGTATTTCCATAACGCAGCTAACCAGCAAGACAAAAAATCTCAAGAAAAACAAACCATCTGGTTGAAACCATTGACCAATGTTACTACCATAGGATAAAACACCAAATACAAATATAGACTGTAAAGTGCAAATCAAACAGCTTTAATGAGGTACATACTTGTAAACCATTTTGAAGAAGACAATCACTCATTCCAACTACTGGCTATCTAAGCCCCTCACAAAATCTCTCTCTTTTACCTCTCAAGTATGTGACACCGACAGAATTGTATAAAGTTGTTGATATCTAAATCCTTGGTGTATTTGGGTATAAAATTGTTGAGATCATGACCAATAGTTTGGATTTTAAATTTATACGCTCCAAAAAAGAGACAATTTTCTGTCTCATATTTATTTGGTTATCCGACCGGGGCTAATTCAACACAGCAATTTAAAGGGTGAAAACCTACCGAACTTCATGAAGATGCATGGTGGATTGGTGATAATGTGATATTCACATCATTCAGTTTGTCCAATGAAAGTAATTCATAACAGGGGACTGTGGTAATGACTGTAAAGGAACTCATAGGCCTTGTCATCGTAACCAGCAGCAGTTCATGTCTTGAAATATATTCATTATCCTAAATAATTTGATATTGCAATCAATACCGACCCCAAACTCATGTGCATTGTTATTGTATACAATTGCTAGCACCAAAATTTGAGATCTGTATATAGAGCAAAACTGAACCAAAGCCATGGTTGTAACTTGCATTTAAAATATTGTTATTGTTACTCCAATACAAGATTTAAAAAACGCAGCACATACAAATCACAGCAGCCACTGCCACTGCTACTAGGCCACGTCAAGCGCGGATATAAAAAATCAAAGCAAGCAGGGAAATTGCAATTTTATCGTAGAAAAAGAAAATGAACAGCTGAGCTGTTGTAATTTATCAAAATTATATGCATAAAAATCTGAAATTTTTGGCATCTACCCATAATTGAGCACTATGAGGAGAAACCCTAACCTTAAATTAGATATTGGACAAAAGAGATTACATACAGTAATGGAAACGGACCTGAATTCTCTGTTACAGAGCCCCAATTGGGTGTAAACAGGCTTGGGCCTTAGTGATGGGCAACTTCTCGCGACGGGCCTACTGTCAATAGATATGCAAAAGAAGTTCTTTTCTTTTCTTTTTTTTTCCCCTCATTTTTCTCATGAAGGGGAGAGAAAAGGAAAGAAAAACAAATCAGAGAGAGAATAAGGAAAATGATGCCAAGGTATCTTGTTTTGCTATCTGTTTCATGGGTTTTTTCCGCATTGGCACCAGACATATTTCTAAATTTCGTATTCATTCCCGAAATCTTTATATCTTCATGTTCAACCTCCAAATCTTATAAGTTTGTACAAAAACCCTCCTCCCCTAGTTTTTTTTGTTTATAAACGAAAATATTCTTAAAATATTCTCTTTTTAAATTTAAATATCTTAAAATAATATGTGAGCTTACTATTATATCATCATCTCTTTTCTTTATTTCCCTCTCAACAAACTCGTTCTCGCTCCAATCCAAACCTGGTCTCCGGTCATCTCCGATCTAGCGAGCATTGTTGTTGCTCTACTTTTGCTGCTAGTGCAGCTACAGCCGCGACTGATGTTGGTGCTGGTAACGAATGATAGAAATATTCACTTGTCTATCGTTACAAATATTCACTTGTCTATCGTTACAAAATAGGCAGCAGTTAACGGAGGAGGATATTTTGTCCAAACATATGAAAATATGAAGATTTCAAGAGTGAATACAAAATTTAGAAAGCTTTTGGGTGTCTACATGAAAAGGGGGGAAAAAAAAAAAACCCTTGTTTCATAAGTTCGGCTCTAAGCGATGCTGTAGACTTGCATTTTTTTTTTTTTTCAAAGTTCATAGTAATTTCGTCAAAATAGTTAAAGTTTATAATATTCTAGTGAGTTTAGCCAATTTACTACTTACATTTATCAGTTCAGCTAATTCTAAAATTTGGGCTTGGACTAGTGGGGTCCTACAATAAATTCGCCAACCAGGCCAATAAGTAATGAAGCAAGTAAACAAAAACCCAGCGTCTTCAAATTCTTACATTCTCCCTAATCCCTGTCTTATCCACTTCATTAGAAAGATCCACCCTTAATCCGATTCCATCCGAATGATCACATACACCCCTCAGACCCCCCCTGATGAAGATTCAACCACTCACAGATCGAAACGTGTCCCCCTCGATCCTTAAAATTTGACAACTGTCATCACATAACAGGCGTCTCCTCCACTCACCGGCCGAAACGTGTCCCCTCGCCTCCTAGAAAAACCCCAGCATGAATTGTGCTGCCCACTTGCCAAAGCAGCAGCTGCCCCCTGATCTCCTCCGCCGCTCTTTATGCTCGCCCCCTCGAATCAAGCTCACCCTTTAAGACGCTTGTGTTTCAGAGATTGAATGATTAATCAATTAATTAAGTTAAGCAAAAGAGAATAAAAGGGTAATAATTAATTAATTAGTTTAGATAGCGGGTGGGTTTGCCTCTTTTGGGCCGGCACTGAGGCCACGCCCACACGCGTCGGTCTCGAAGGGGAGAGGTGGGGGTTGATGGGTGAGTCGCAGACAGGGGCGTGGCCTGAATAAGAAACGGGGAACAGAGGGACGAGGGTTAAAGAGATTGTTTCGCATTTTATTAATAGTAGTACAAAAGCAAAGCGAGTGCCTTGTTCTTGGAGCGCTCACTGGCCCTTTTGGATAAAAGGCTTAGTTTTTATGGGAATAGATTAATAATAACAGTGGGAATGAAAGGAGTTAAAAGGAGTAAAAGCTAAGATACACATGTTTAATTACTACGACTTTAACACCTGGGCTTGTAGAGGGACGTACGAGTTCTATATTGAGGGTTTTCTAAAATATTGTGGTCATGTGTAGTAACATGGGTCAGCGATAATTATCCATTGACTATCACTATCTCTTGTCAAACAGCTTAAAATTATAATCTGTATGTTGTTTAGAGATAGACTTGTGTCGTTCCGGAAGGATTTGACTTCCCACTCAAATACAACCATCCGACGCTCGAATACAAGATTCGCTCCGTTGAAGTTGATCCGTATTATTTTAAGTATCTATAAATCAAAAATCAAGTATTTTGAATATTTTTTGCCCATCCATCAAGCGGCGCAAAATGGACGGCCGAAAGTAGTGAGTTGGTTAGATAAATGTATTTAGAGATACAAATTCTCGATCCGTCCCTTTGGTCATGATCTAAACATTTAAAAACTCTTACAAACCAATTTTTGTTATGTTTCAAATGTTCTACATCGTTAAACTAACCAACTCACTATTTAAATCAGTCCTTTTTCCCCACTTGAATTTTGTCAAAAAATATTCAAAACACTTGATTTTTAGTTAATAGTTATTTGAAATAATATAAATCAACTTCAACGAAGTGGATCATGTATTTGAATTTCAGATGTTGGTATTGAGTGAGAAAAATTCGGCATCGAATCCTTCTAGAATGAAACCAGTCTATCTCTATTTTATATTGAAGTCTTATTTGGCAAACCTTATTTGCTTCCTTTGTATTAGCTGATATACGAGGGTTTTCTGAAATATTGTATGTCAGAATAATAGAGAATATAAAGTTAGTATCGCTACTTATGACTGTTCTGATCAATGTACGTTTTCTCTTGATCAATGTACGTTTTCTCTTGTTCTCCCTCTTTAATTCGTGGCATATGCTCATAAGAGACAAAGTTTTACTATTATATATATTAGTTTTACATGCGCCCTAGGTATGACTTAGATGATAAGAGAATATGGGGAACAATAAGAAGTTTTCGAGATTTTTACATTCTTTTCTATCTTTTTCTTTTTTTTTAATATGGAAAACTCACACGATCGTAATTATTGTCACTTCTCAATCCATTTGGACCAATTTATTGAAAATTTACAAGTAAGAATAATATTGCTGTCATGGATTGGACACAAAAAAAAAAAATTTAAAACATTACATTTATATTTATAAGTCTTTTAGAATTGTATTTGTATTTACGTGTTCTAAATATACGTTACTAGATTTTTAGGTGCACACAGATGCATGAGAAATTAAAATAAAATACGAAAATTGAGACTATCAAAACGCTTTTGGATATGAGATTATGGTTGATTATGTATAGATAATGTGAACAGGTCATTTATCATATATTTGATAATTTTTAGTATCTCAGTTGTTTGTATCATTGTTTTTGTTAAATACTGTCTTTAATGATTTTGCTCAGTCTCCAATTTTCTAAACTCTTTTTGTAGTAGATTATTTTTTGCACAGGGTGATGTCGAGCATGCTCTCGTCATAGAATAGTCTAATAGAATAGTGTAAAGATAGACTAAATATTATATTGGTGTTTGGATTCACGAAGTGAGTTAACCCATACTCGCTCAGTCTCTCACAATCAACAACTTCAAGAAAATAGATATGTAAGGACGAATATAGAGATAATTGGAATCCTTATTTTTTTCTCTTTCCCTTGTTGGATGACACATTCTTGTGGATCTCAAAAGTGGCTATAGCTATAATAATATATACACACACATATACATACCTTAAAAAGAACCAAGGAAATTCCTTAAAAAGAACCAACCTTTTCCGTTTCTCTACATGCTTTTCATTAGAAATTTCAGATTCTTGTTTAGCTTTTAGCTTGCTTTGTTCCTTGTTCTTTTCTCGTCACAGAGGTTTTGTGCAGGCTACACCTCTCTCTCTCTCTCTCTCTCTCTCTCTCTCTCTCTCACAAAAACTTGTATGGATCACTCATACACAAATTTGATCCTTCAAAGGAAAAAAAGAAAAAACGAAACCGCCAGAAAGCCCTCAGCGAAGTCGTGGCTTTTCCTGTCCATCGCAGTTGCGGCGTCTGCAGCTCAACCCCGTCCAACCCTTAGCCGGATCTCCCGCCAACACCATCACAATATCTGCAGATATCTGCGGCTCTAATCTAGTCATCTTGTGACCGGATCACCCACCATCGAGTCGTGGCATGTCCCACCACCGTGGCTGCGGTAATTTGACCACCTCCGGCCGGTCACAATGTTCAAATTTCTCTCGTCAACCCTTATCTGGATCTGAGAGCTTTGAAAAAAAAAACCTGACACTCGTCGGCCCTTACCTGGATCTGAGAGCTTTGCAAAGAACCCCTGACTCTCGTCGGCCCTTACCCGGATCTGAGAATTTGGATGTTGCAGCTGATCATCACTGGATCCGACCAACCTTTGGCCAGATCATGGCCGGATCAATCGAGCCCCAACCCGCGTGAGTGCTGCCCAGGGTACCGGTAGGCCCCGTAGTAGGTGAACCGGTTTCGATACTTGATACCCGTGAGCCCTACCTTTTTCCTGTTACACGGCGCTTGTGCCGCGACCATTGTTGATGGTGACACCTCCACCCTCTCCTCTGTCGCCGACAAAGTCAGCGCCAGCGGACTCTTGACTTCAGCAAATGGCTCTGTTACAATAGCGGAGAATGAGGACGAAGATGAAACATAGAGGTCAGATCTGAAGGCTCATGGATGCCCCCCCGTGGCGGGATCCGACCTCGCCTTGGCTGAATTTGAGGGCTCACGACCGCATCTGGTCTATCGTTTGTCTGCCATCACCGACTAGCTCAGAAAAATTCAAAAGAAAGAAAGAAAGAGATCTCAATAGGGGAGAGCAGGTGGTTGGCCTCTTCCTCCCGCAAATCTGATTGCTTGGGGGAGAGCTGCTGGAGGGAAGAGGAGAGGGGACTGGAGGGGAAGGAGAGAGGGGAGGGAGAGAGGCTGCTGGTAGGGAGAGCCCTTGTTTGGTTACAAGGGAAAACAAATTTTTTC
Source organism: Agave tequilana (assembly GCA_038442645.1). Classification (NCBI taxonomy): domain Eukaryota; kingdom Viridiplantae; phylum Streptophyta; class Magnoliopsida; order Asparagales; family Asparagaceae; genus Agave; species Agave tequilana. The sequence goes on along the minus strand of JAVJIF010024863.1, from coordinate 28,833 downwards.
GGTAATTCCTCTGAATGGGAGACTGGAAATTAAACTAATATGTATAAACTGTTGGATTCTGCTTAACAGGAATCAATCGACAACTAATCAAGATCACTGAGATATCAACAATCTAATTGGCCAGGTCGGCAAATATCAGGTGGGAGGTTTTCCGTTCAATAGAATGTTCCTTAATTTAAGAACCACCTTTCAATTTCCTTCCTTGGTTAAACACCAATTAGACTGAATATAAATCAGTCTTGATATACTATAAAGTATATCCCCTGTATAAAGGACTTAATCCACTTATACAGTACTTGGAGTGAGGTACGCTTAGAGCGAATCTCCTTAAGACAATTACATCCCCCGCACCGGTGCTAACGGGATAATGGACGCTAGTCTCCCAAGATACAACACTCCTTCACGGTATTTGGATAGCACTACCAAATCACCGTACGGTCGAACCGTAGTCAACCAGTACCTTCACAGGATCGTTGAAGCAGCGGTACAAGGACAAATTTCGGATGAATATTTGCCTCTACTTTGGAGTAGCACCCACTGTTGAGGACGAAGGAAGGTTGAAGAATATTCTTCTTCAGAAGTCTTAGATTCAGACAACAATTCTATAAAAGAATTTGTTGAATTTTCTAAGCCCTCTTTCAGAACAAATTTTGCAGAATCTTCTTTGGAAGTCGCTTCAGAAACCGAGTTACGGATTTTCCACTTCTCGCTGGAAGTCGCTTTGGAACTCTACTTCCCAGTTCAGAACGCAGGCTTGCTTCTGCTTCAGAACTCAGATAGAAAGAGAGAGTTATTTTCTTGGTGTCGGTGTGTATTCAATTGAGAGATCGGAGCGCTTTATATAGCGCTCTAGGAGGGGCCAACGGGTTCGAACTCAATGAAAGATTGCACCCTTTCGACCCAGCAGTCGTGTCTGTTGGAAGCCCAACAGTCGCAACTGTTGGCAGTCCAACTGACGCGGAGCGGTCTGTTGGCGGGCGGATTGGATCCAGAGCGGAGCGGGTATGCTTGCAATCCATACCCGCTAAACCCGATTCAAAAAGAACCAGACCAGGTAGGGAACCCGAACCCAGACCCAGACCTGAGCCTGAGCCCGGCCCGGCACCTGCACCGGCGCCGACGCCGGCCGGCCGGGCGCGCGCGCGCGCACACACGTGCGGGCATACATCCCTCCCAATCGCGCGCAAAAACTCCAAGTACCCAAAGGGCACGCCCTTTGTTCTCAATTTTCTCTCTTTATACACCACAAACTTCCATCTCATGGCCAATGTGGGACTAAATACTTTTAGCTTCCTTTAGTCCCATTTTGGCTTTGAATTAGGCAATTTTTAGACTTGAATATCTCATTCATTCGAAGTTGGAATTGAACATGTGAATATACCACGTTCATCCCCAATGGAAGGAGAACACACTCCAACCATCATCCAATTGATTCGATTAACGGATCTCGCCATAATTCAACTCGAAGATTCATACTTATATCCTTCAATTCCAACAATCCCCCACAATGAATGGAGATTCAAGGAAATGACACACAAAGAGACTGACTCTATTGTGAAAGGTACTTGAGAAAAGAAACTGCATAAGGATAGGTGAACTGGGTCTTGAACCTTCCATAGCGAAAGCTTTATCGGACTTACTTGCTAATCAGTGAACTAGGTCTTGAACTGTTAGCCGTTAGTGTAAGCCAAGTCAACAAGCTTCACACAGTGACTTTCCAAATCAGCTTTGGTTCTCGGTTGTGTCCGTTTTGGCCCTGGACATTCTTGGTTTCAGAGAGCATCTTTAGGGAATAACAGCCTCCATAGAAATTCCCAAAGAGCCGACCCAACTCTATACTCACATAGGTGATGGACCTATTAAGAGTAGTCTACTCTATTCCACTTGTTTAGTAACAAGATATAAGCATCATTAAAAGCGTTAAGCTTATCCTTAATCCACTTGTAGAAAAACACTTATGTGCACCTTAGGAATGGATTGGAGTCAAGCTCCCAAGTGCTTACTTACTGAGTCAATCATAACTAGTTTTTCCTCTTGAACTTAGTCTGTGGGATCTCCAGTCGCTAAGTGAGGTTTCCATTAAGCTGACTCGGTAAGGTTAGGCTTTTAGACCCATTCCCCTCGATGCGCAGTTTATACGCTCTCCACTTAAACCTTTAGTAAGCGGATCCGCTAAATTATCCTTTGACGATACAAAGTCAATAGAGATAATTCCATTTGAGAGAACCTGCTTCACGGTATTATGTCTACGACGAATATGTCTAGACTTACCGTTGTATATAACATTTTGTGCCCTAGATATAGCTGCTTGATTATCGCAGTGTATACATATAGCGGACACTGGCTTTTGCCATAATGGTATATCTTCTAAGAATTGTCGAAGCCATTCTGCTTCTTCTCCAGCCTTATCTAAGGCTATGAATTCCGATTCCATAGTGGAACGGGCAATACATGTTTGCTTAGAAGATTTCCATGATACCGCTGCTCCTGCTAGAGTAAATACGTATCCGCTAGTTGATTTTGATTCCTCAGAATCTGCAATCCAATTAGCATCACTATATCCTTCCAGTACAGGTGGATACTGTCCATATCTCAAGGTATATTCCTTGGTATGTGATACGTAACCCAATACTCGTAGTAAAGCGGTCCAATGTAGATCACTAGGATTACTAGTGTATCTACTTAACTTGCTTACAGCGTAAGCAATATCGGGTCTAGTGCAATTCATCAAATACATTAGACTTCCGATAATCTGCGAATACTCCAACTGGTGTATTCTAGTTCCTGTATTCTTATGAAGGTGGACGTGTGGGAGAAAAAGATTTGTATTCTCTTTTATCCCATGATCCTTGAATCTTTCTATCATCTTATCCACGTAGTGAGATTGAGATAGACTAATTCCATCTGGTGTTCTGATAATTTTAATTCCTAAAATTACATCAGCAACCCCCAGATCCTTCATATCAAAACTGTTGGATAATATTCATTTAGTGGACTTAATAATTTCAATATTAGTCCTAAGTATCAATATGTCGTCTACATAAAGACAAACAATGATACATGCGTTTCTAACTGTTTTCGTGTAAACACACTTATCGCATTCATTGATAGTGAATCCATCTTTGATCATGATACTATCAAATTTCTCATGCCATTGTTTTAGAGCCTGCTTTAAACCGTATAAGGATTTTACCAATTTACACACCTTGTGTTCTTGGCCCTTGACTATAAATCCTTCAGGTTGCTCCATATATATCTCTTCATTTAATTCACCATTTAAGAATGCAATCTTGACATCAATTTGATGGATATCTAAGTTGTGCAATACTGCAATTGCAATTAACATCCGAATGGACGTTATTCTTGTTACTGGTGAATAAGTATCGAAGTAGTCAAGTCCTTCTTTTTGTCGATAACCCTTGGCTACTAATCTAGCCTTGTACTTATCGATAGATCTATCGGGTTTTAATTTTCGTTTGAAAATCCACTTACACCCAATTGGTTTACTGCCATGAGGCAAGTTTACCAATTCCCAAGTATGATTACTTAGTATGGATTCTATTTCGCTATTTATAGCTTCTTTCCACATTTGTGCTTCTGGGGTTGACATAGCCTCTTTAAATGTTTGAGGCTCGCTCTCAATAGCGTATGCTATGAAATCTGGACCAAAAAATTTTGAGATTTTAGATCTCTGACTTCTTCTTGGTTCAGTTTCCGCATTAACAATTGGTTCCTCAGGGCTTTCGTCCCTGAACGCCATCTCGTGTGTTCTTTTCCCAGAAGTCTTATCTACTTTCCGTTTGTACGGAAAGATGTCTTCAAAGAACACAGCATCTCTAGATTCGATAATTATGTTTACATGAATATCTGGTATCTCTGATTTATGAACCAGAAATCTGTAGGCACTACTATTCAAGGCATAGCCTATGAATATGCAGTCCATAGTTTTTGCTCCCAACTTAGTCTTTTTAGGTAATGGTGCTAGCACTTTTGCTAGGCACCCCCACATTTTGAGGTAATGGTAAGAAGGTGTCCTTCCATGCCATAACTCGAATGGTATAAGACCAAGTTTCTTGTGGGGTACTCTATTTAGAATATAATTTGTAGTTAATAGAGCTTCCCCCCACAAGTTCTGCGGAGCTCCAGAACTTACGAGCATGGAATTAACCATCTCCTTCAAAGTTCTGTTCTTCCGTTCAGCAATTCCATTCTGCTGAGGAGTGTATGGTGCTGTAGTTTGATGTATTATACCAAAACTAGCACATAACTCACTAAAATCATTTGATTCATATTCTCCGCCTCTATCGGATTTTAGAATCTTGATTTTCTTGTTGAGTTGATTCTCAACTTCGGATTTATATGTTATAAACATATTTATTGCCTCATCCTTACTGTTTAAAAGACACACATAACAGTATCTTGTACAGTCATCGATAAAAGTAATAAAATATTTTTACCGCCTCTAATTGGCATAAATTTCAAGTCACACAGATCGCTATGAATTAACCCTAAAGGTTCTGTATTTCGATCAAATGAGTGAAATGAATTTTTCGCCAACTTGGCCTCAACACAAATCTCACACTTGCGAATTTCTTTCAAGTTGAGTTTAGGAATATATCCCAGATTAGACAAGTTCTTTAATGACTTGTAATTTACATGCCCTAATCTAGCATGCCACAAAATAGGAGACTCAAGCAAATAAAAGAAGAATTTCTTTTATTTATAAGCTTCGGGTACAAATACACAGACTTTTTATCTACCACTGCAACATTGGCTTTAAAAAGTCCATCAACAAGATAACCCTTTCCCACATACATCCCTCCCTTAGTAAGTACAAATTTATCGGATTCAAACACCATTCTAAATCCTTTCTTACTAAGTATTGATCCGGAGATCAAATTCTTGTGGATGTCTGGAACATGAAGCACATCGTTAAGAGTAAGCTCTTTCCCCGATGTCCACTTCAGGATGACCTTGCCTTTTCCTTCAACCTTTGAGACGGCTGAATTTCCCATGAATAGTTTCTCATTTTACTCCAGTATTTGATATTCAGAGAATAATAATTTCTCAGAGCAGATGTGCCGAGTAGCCCCAGTGTCTACCCACCAATCCTTATTGTTGGTTGTCAGATTCACTTCTGACACCACAGCTGAAAGGCTTGGAGACTCATGGTCGGTCAAGTTTGCCTGTGGGTAGCTTTTCTTGTTCTTTTTGAGACGGCTGCGACATTCATTCGCCTTATACCCCTCTTTATTGCAAATGTAGCAGGTTCCCTTGAAGCGCATGTTCTTGCCTTCTTGGACCTTGCCTTTGTACCCCTGGGAAGTCTTCTTCCGCTTTAAGCCTTTGGAAGTAGACGCTTTCCCCTTTGAGTCTTCGATCACATTGGCTTTTGCTTCGTAGGAGTTCTTACTGCTCCTTTTCTCGGACTTTCTGTTGTCCTCCTCGATTCGAAGCCTCACAATGAGATCTTTCAACTTCAACTCCTTTCGCTTATGCTTCAAGTAGTTCTTGAAATCTCTCCACGCAGGTGGAGTTTCTCCACGATAGTAGCCACCTAAAAAGTTTCAGGAAGAATCATACCTTTGGCTTCTATCTCGTGCAAGATAAGTTGGAAGTCTTGCACCTGACTGATTACAGTCTTGCTGTCCACCATTTTGTACTCCAGAAATCGTCCTATGACGAACTTCTTGGTACCAGCATCCTCAGTCTTGTACTTCTTGTCAAGACTGGCCCATAACTTCTTTGCCGTTGTGATAGGACTGTAGACATTGTAAAGAGAGTCATCCAGTCCATTTAAAATATAATTTCGGCAAAGGAAGTCACATTGAGTCCATGCATCAGTTGCAGGCTCTGGTGGATCTTCTTGCAGGAATCTGGCCAGATGAAGAGTGGTCAAGTAGAAGAGCATCTTCTGTTGCCACCTCTTGAATTCTGTGCCATCAAATTTTCCTGGCTTCTCCGGCTTCGGGTTAGGAAGTGGAGTTGGCATCAAAGCTTGCATGTTTGGTGCCTTGCTTGAGCTATCTTGATTTGTCTCAGACATTTTCTGCAAGTTCAAGCAGAACAGAAGTAAGAAACCTTAATTGTCTTAAGATTGTTAGATTCTTCTTAACAGGAATCAATCTGACAACTAATCAAGATCACTGAGATATCAACAATTTAATTGGCCAGGTCGGCAAATATCAGGTGGGAGGTTTTCCGTTCAATAGAACGTTCCTTAATTTAAGAACCACCTTTCAATTTCCTTCCTTGGTTAAACACCAATTAGACTGAATATAAATCAGTCTCGATATACTGTAAAGTATATCCCCTATATAAAGGACTTAATCTACTTATACAGTATTTGGAGTGAGGTTTGCTTAGAGCGAATCTCCTTAAGACAATTACGTCCCCCGCACCGGTGCTAACGGGATAATGGACGTTGGTTTCCCAAGATACAACACTCCTTCACGGTATTTGAATAGCACTACCAAATCACCGTACGGTCGAACCATAGTCAACCAGTACCTTCACAGGATCATTGAAGCAGCGGTACAAGGACAAATTTCGGATGAATATTTGCCTCTACTTTGGAGTAGCACCCACTGTTGAGGACGAAGGAAGGTTGAAGAATATTCTTCTTCAGAAGTCTTAGATTCAGACAACAATTCTATAAAAGAATTTGTTGAATTTTCTAAGCCCTCTTTCAGAACGAATTTGCAGAATCTTCTTTGGAAGTCGCTTCGAAAACCGAGTTACGGATTTCCCACTTCTCGCTGGAAGTCACTTTGGAACTCTACTTCCCAGTTTAGAACGCAGGCTTGCTTCTGCTTTAGAACTCAGATAGAAAGAGAGAGTTGTTTTCTTGGGGTCGGTGTGTATTCAATTGAGAGATCAGAGCGCTTTATATAGCGCTCCAGGAGGGGCCAACGGGTTCGAACCCAATGAAAGGCTGCACCCTTTCGACCCAGCAGTCGTGTCTGTTGGCAGCCCAACAGTCGCAACTGTTGGCAGTCCAACTAACGCGGAGCGGTCTGATGGCGGGCGGATTGGATCCGGAGCGGAGCGAGTATGCTTGCAATCCATCCCCGCGAGACCCGATTCAAAAAGAACCAGGCCAGGTAGGGAACCTGAACCCGAACCCAGACCTAGGCCCGAGCCCGAGCTCGGCCCGGCACTGGCGCCGCCGCCAGCGGCGGCGGCGCGCGCGCGCGCGCACACGTGCGGGCATACATCCCTCCCAATTGCGCGCGAAAACTCCAAGTACCCAAAGGGCACGCCCTTTGTTCTCAATTTTCTCTATTTATACACCACAAACTTCCATCCCATGGCCAATGTGGGACTAAATGCTTTTAGCTACCTTTAGTCCCATTGTGGCTTTGAATTAGGCAATCTTTAGGCTTGAATATCTCATTCATTCGAAGTCGGAATTGAACATGTGAATATACCACGTTCATCCCCAATGGAAGGAGAACACACTCCAACCATCATCCAATTGATTTGATCAACGGATCTCGCCATAATTCAACTTGAAGATTCATACTTATATCCTTCAATTCCAACATAAACAATATATAAGAAGAAGAAATAAGTACATGACTGCTACTATGATCGTAATCCTTATTATGAGTAGCAGTCTACCCTCTCCTCTACCTCCTCGATCCTGCCACCACCATCTCCTCCACCACTTCCTCCCAGACTCACCACCACTTCCATCTCCTCCTCCTTTACTATCACCACATACCTCCTTTATCACCACCACCCAACCCAAAATCTCTTTCCCACTACCATTTAACCCAAAATCTCATTTCAGTTTGAACCCGAACTCTAGCTCAATTGTCTCTTCTCCTCTTCCTTTTCACTAACTCCTAATTGGCATCTCCCTATATCTACACCATTACCATCATCTTAATTTATCTAGGGTCTTTTTAGGAAAAAGATAAGTAAGAGAAAATTAAAATTAATAATATTTTAATCAAGAAAATAAATCACTAAATTAATTAAGAAGATTAAATGGGTCATGTGATACTGACATGAACCATTTGACGGGAAAGTGACGATTTTCATAATTCAGAAGGTAAAATGTCAAACATCTGATAGTATAACGGGGTTTTCAATAATTTGCCCTCATTTTTTTTTACAACCTAATAATAACTACAACAAACCTTTTTTGATTTAAAGTTTAGGCCATGTACGCTTCTCTTTTTTTTTAAAATAAATTATTATTGCATTTTGTGATCGGCTTGATATGCTAGACAAGACACCATTTATAAACTCAACTAAATAGCATATTTGAATCTGAAAACCTAGATTAATACCAGTTTATTATTTCTTTTCCAAGCGACCTCCAAGTAGCTGAGCGAGGCCTACATACGAAACAAGCCACTACTGAGAGCTGATCTAGAACAGGAGCCAAGCCGAACTTAGTCAAATGTCCTAGTTTGTTCATTTATTTTACCTACTTTAAATTGTTGCCCAAGCTTGGTCCATTTAAGCTATCGAAACATGTAACCCCTGCTCCTTGATATACGTATCACAGTATCAGTACGCGATACGTTGTATAATATTGCTTTGACCTCCTTAGTAGTCCGATTGAGTTGATTTCAATTTCAAATATTATTTTTAATATTTTAGATTTTTTAGGATTTTCTGGAATTGTTCTGGATTATTTTGGAAAATCTCCGTAGTCGGTGTCGACCGATACCGATACTCGGCTCTCCAATTTTTAATTCACAAACGGAGTTATATTTTGAGAATCTGCTTTCACCATGTGTCTTAAAATCGTATTATCTACGTTAGGGTATTTTTGGGGATTTTTCTGAATTTATCGAAAATTCGGCCAAACGGTGTCGCCTGGTACTGGTGACATCTTCCAGGATTTTTAATTTACAAACTAGATAGAATTTCTTCAAACCATTTCCATATTATGTCTCAGGCTAATATTTTCTATTTTCTGTAATTTTTGGGCACCGTTCGGAACTGGTCGAATATTGGGCCAATATAAATAATAATATAATATTATTATTTTTTATCTTCCTTTTTCTTTTCTTCTCCTTTCTTCTCCTTTCTTCCCGAAGACTCCTCCACCGCCTTTTCTCTCTCCTCCTTATTTTAAAACCTCTCCTTCTCTCCCTATAACTCCCTCTCGTTCACTCTCTCTCTCCCGTTCCCTGATCGCCGCCGGCCTGGGCGGGCGGAGCCGCCGCCGGCAAGGCAGGGCTGGCCGCTGCCAGCCCTGTCCCCCCTCTCTCCTTTCTCTCTCTCTCTCTCTCTCCACTCCTTCTCACCCTCTCTCTCATTAGCCCTCTCGGCCTGAACCGCCGCCGGCAGCCCGGATCGCCGCCGGCCGCTGTCGGTGGCCGCCATGGCCGCGCGGCTGTGCGGCCATGTCCGGGGCAGCCCTCCGCTGCCCTGCTTCTCTCCCCTGCCCCCTTCTCTCCCTCTTCTTTTCTCTCTCTTCTCTCTCTCTTGCGCGCGCGCGGCCTGAACCACTACCGCGCCGCCGCCGGCCGGGATCGCCGCCGGCGGGCCCCCACCGCCGCCGCCGGCCAGCCTTGCTGGCCGGCTTGCTCGCGCAGCAGCAGCAAGAGCTACTGCTGCTGCTGCTCTGTTATTGGGTTCGGGTTCCACCCGAACCCAATAACCCTTTTGGGTTGCCTAAATGTTGATTTGAAACCCGTTAACCCATTACCCATTAACTTAAGTTAAGTGGGTATGGGTTGTGGATGTGGACCCGACCCGTTACGAGCCCAACCCGCTCCAAAACCCATGAAAGGTAATCTTACAGAAAACCCCTCTTACTTTTTAAGATATTATTATTACATATTTAACCCATTTTTATTACTTTTAGTATTCGGGCGATATCTGGAGCATCCAGACTCCGATTTGGACGCTTCTGGATCCGTTGCGATCGTGGGAAAGAGGGCTACCCTCCCATGACTAGTTTGTGAGTGTTTTCCTTTTATAAATTATATTTTGTCATGTTTAGTATCTTGGTTGGTTGCCTAATTAATAAAACGTGATTATCGGTAAATCATTATAATTATTAAACACTAAATGTCATTGTTGGGAAATCCCTGTAGTCCCTGTAAGTAAAACATACTGATAGATAGATGATACCTGATCTGGATGATTGGTTAAATAACGAGATTTTCAAAGTTAATAATGTTCTTAAGTAAACCTAGTCTCTAAATTGATTAATAAAATAGATATTCTGTTTCATAATTTGGTGGCCCCTACCGTATTCAGAATATAGGAATCGTTATTCTTATTAGCAGTAGTTGATACTCGAGTAGATGCTATTACCCCAGACGCTAACATTAGTATTCACACTATGACTTGGATATCCTATCACACGGGACACTGTTATCTCATGTACATGTAACACCGTTACACAGATCCTCTTACACGCAACACTATGTCCCACGGTACATAGATACACCGATTCACTAGACGTTGTCATTTCATTACTGCTACATGCATATTGTCACTCTGTCATGGATACGCGACACTGATAGTTCATGTGTTAGTATCACCGTTGCACAGTTACTATGATACGTCACACTATTATTTTGTATTCATGTGCATATATATATCTATATATATTGTTATCATCGTTACATGGATTCTCGGCATCCCTGTTACACATGCATACATGGTTTCTCTATTCTTGTCATATGGATCACCGTTCATATTGCATGTCATACTCATGTATTCCTGTTACATGATTGTTTCCCGTTACATCTATTGATATTCTTGTTATTGATATTCCCGTTACTGGACATGGGAGCTATTGATATGCAATATGTGGAATCCCACATCTATTGTTCCCGTTTCCCATTATATTGTTATATGCTATCAACAGAGCTCAGGTCCTGTTCTCATGTTACGTGTATCATGCACTGTAGTTGTTCTTGTTACACTGTATACTTTAAATATCAGATCATAAAGATAACTTGGGGATGGGGGAGACTTGATGGTTGATTAGATTATATCGGGTGGATGTCATGGATCCATATTGTTTGTCCCACTGCAGGGGACGGGGTAGTGCTGGCTGCCATATGTTACTCATGAGCATCCCGTTTCCCGTTATGTTTTAGCTCATTGAGATTCTCGTTACATGTTACAGCCCTAGCGGGCTGGCCCTGGTCTCAGCAGCCAGGGATCTGGTAAGGCCGTTGTACCGGGTATGCACGGGATACACCCACCCAATAAGAGCTCCTCGACCATGGGTTTTCAATTAACATAATAAAACAGTATGCACAATAGTGATATCGGGAACACTTGATATTTGGTCACTCTCTCGTTTGGCTAATGGTACCCGTAGGCCATGTCCGGATGCGTTCGACTGGAGTGCGAGCTCCAGTATGAACTGCCAGTGGTATGGGACACTGGAAGAGATTGATTAAAATACCAGGTGGTACTGATTGCTACTATTGTCTAAATATCATGACTTGCCGGATACCTGTATCCTTATTGTAGTTGTACTTGTTCCTATTCCTGATCATTTATCCGCTATCATGTTACCTGTATTATTTGTTACTCTACCTGGTACATGTTACACTTTCTGTGGTGGCATATTATTCATGTATATGTATACAATGCATTGCCATATTTTCTTTTCTGTATACCTTCCAGACATCACTACTGTCTATGCACCACACCGTATGATAGTTATATTGCATATGCCCATTTGCATGTTCATTTCTATCACGTCACCACTAGACAACATTCATTATTATATAAAACGGGAGACAACTATAGGCATGACCCGATGATAACATGTTAAGCAATGACGGTATTAAAAGATGACATGATTATATTTTTCTACTGCATATTATATACTTATTATATGGTATCACTAGTACAACATCATGTATTATATATTAGTATCGTGCTTGTATTACTATAGTATATATTACTGCCTCCTTCATTTTACCACTCACTAGGTCGCTTTCTGACGACCCTGGGTTTGCGTGCCCAGGTTGGAGATCCGAGTCACCGTATTATCAGATAGTGTCTTGGAGTTACATAGGAGATTCCTTATCGAGACTATTCATAGGTATCTTTATGATTTATTGCTGTTATCTTATTTATCCCTGTTGTTCTATCTGTTATGATCACTAACCTCTTTCTACGTCGCCATAACGTCTCCGTATGTACGTCGCCATAACGTCTCCGTATCCTTGGGATCAGGGCGTTACAAAACAAGCTCTCATCGACTGATCTCGAGTCAAACTCGAGCTTTCTGAGCCCCGTTAGTAGCCCTAGCCCTACTAACAACAATCAAATTCAACAATTCTTCATAATCCGAGACCTACACCGCTAAGAAGAAAGGGGATGATCGAATGAATTGCCTGAATCACCCTGGCCTCTACATTACCAACAATCCCTTCCGGAGCCCACATGGCCGTCCTAAAAGGAAGGTTCATGATTAAAGATAGGTGGAGATGGTGAGAATCCCAGTGCTTGTCCTTTGGCATACATCATTTCTATTCACGGCCAAACCTTTGCCCTCCTCCTCCTTATTAGGATTTTGTCTTGTTTTAAGAGGAGATGTTGGTCCAAGAAGATCCAATCGAGTTGGAGAAGATGATGACTTGAAATAATAAAAAGCAGACCAAAAAGGGTGTGGACTAATCGACTTATGACTTTATAAGTTGACTAACGCACAAGACCAGTTGATTAGTAGTCGACTATGGCAGATACAGAGACAGAAATAGAGAGGAAGAATTATACTGCAGTTAACTATATAGTTTATAATTCGACTAATGGCAAGAATTAGTCGACTAATCGAGGCATTTTCTGAAGCAGAACCAGTTTCCTTTTCAGGCGCAGGTTTTCTTTTTGATGGAGTACAAATAGGATTCAATTTTTATTCAATAAAGGTTGTTTTTAAAGATTAAATGGTCTAGAATTCTTCTAGATCAAGGAGGTCAATTCCTAATAGGATTGATCAAGATTCTTCAGGCACCCAATGACCAAGATCATCTCATAATTCAAATAGGAGTTGTATAATAAAATCTTATAAATAAATGTTGGAACCCAACATTGTAAATTAATCTCAAATAAAAGAGATCAGAAGAAGGCAAAAGGAAAGGAGCAAGGTGAAGGTGCACAGAGAGAAGGTAATACTCTTTTAGTCTAGATCTAGATTAAAAGGAAGGTGAATACTCTTATTGCATCAAGAGGAAGGTTAGATCTCTTTATATCAACTTTATTAATAAATCTCTCTCAAGTTCTCTTTCGTGGACGTAGGTAAAGTTTGGGCCGAACCACGTAAAATTCTTGTGTTATTTAAGCTTCTGGAATGTTTTAGAGCTCGATGTGGGTTGCTTTTCGTTGCCAGTCGTGCCAACCAATCTGCCATTTTATCAAGAATTCTCTTGTATTCGTTATTTTGTTCTACCACAATCTCATAGTTAGTCGGAGGATGGACACTCCCGACTGTACTACGCGGTGAGGAATTGCCTTCAGAATTAGTGTCTAGTAATGGAAGATTTAAGTCCATCTATCCCTAAAAGAATAACCAATTCTTGTTATTAACAACATTCACAATACAAAGCTAGTTTTATATACCAAACATCACTTTATTCATAACTTCAAAAGTATTCCTGGAACAAGATTTACATTAATATGCTTGCATTCACACAAATATGTAAAAGATTTTCATGATGAAACACATTGTTCACGCATATTTCTTACAAAATGCAAAAAACCCTCTTATCCCAAAAAAGCTCTAAAATAGGCGAGCTATGACATCCCTTCCCAAAATACTATATATTCCACCTCTATTCAAGGATTTACATTAGAGCCAGTGGAGCTTTCCTCCTCACTGTCATCACCAGATTCTTTTCCTTCTGGGTTTTCTTCCTCAGGATCTTCTTCCTCTGGGTCTTCTTCATCTTCTTCCTCAAGATCCTCCTCCTCAGGATCTTCACTTTCCATTATAATATCATCGTCATATTTTCAGTAATTATGATCATCATGTAGATCCCAGTCTTGGGCCTAATTAGCATTCCACCAAAAACCTCCAAAGGATATATTTTTTTTTGGGACTCTACCTCATCATCATTATCCATAGGATCTTGAAAATCATATCTAGATCAATCTCATCTGAGTCGTAATCCCAGTCTATACTATTTGCTTCCTAACTCGAATCATCCGACCCCGAACTATCGGATGAAAATCCGGATACCTCAGAATCCCCCATCTGTAGAAATAAAGGAGTTGTATCAAGTTCATCCATCTATAAGGGGAAAGAGAGAAAATAATCTCAACATAATTAAGCTATTAGAAGTCACCAGGTTTGCAATTGCTTATATTTTCTCTCTCAGAGTCTACTACTCTTAAACGTTCTTGCGTTCTGAATTAACTTTGACTTGCCTGATATTTTAGCTGCCCTTTCATTCCAGTGTCCCATACCACTGATGATCATACAAAGAAACCATACCTTTAGCATGATACATCCGAATCGGAGTATGCGGGTACTCAAATTCGAATGCAAGAGAACCGTTAAATATCCCACATTTCAGAGTTAGTCACATTCGTAAGAATCTACTACCCCTTAAAATACCCACATCGATGTACAATCATACGTACAATTACACACAATATCACATCAACCTTAACTTATTATATCTACCCAATATAACCTTACACCTAAACCTTGGGCTTTGATACCAACTGTGACGGTCCCAGATTATAATACGCTAGTCCTCCACTAATCTTTGATCAGAGAATTAAGAAATCATTTCTAATAACTTAATTGTTCAAAATTCCGGCAACAACTCCATTGTAATTTGTCATTTTCCCAAATACAATGCAAGAAATTCAACGGTCCACATGGCTCTCAATAGTCTTAACATATATATATATATATATATATATATATATATATATAATATATATATATATATATATATATATATATATATATATATATATATATATATATATATATATATATATATATATATATATATATATATATATATACACACACCAAGCAAACACCTACGCAGGCAATAATAATATACTCCACCAAGTAAGGTAATACTTGGGATATCCTCATTCTAAGACTATAACATACATACTTAATTAGGAACTAGTAGCCTTCACAAAAGGATACATCTAACGAAATCCGTCAAGTCATTTCACATAATATTTGCTTACACAAAAGATGTCGAACTATCAACATAAGTGTCCATCCCTTAAACATTTAACAAAAGATCATAAACATAAATGACATGATTTCCACCAACTTAGCATACTAAGCCCAAAACATATGCCTAAAGTGTAACGGTCCCAGTTAATAATTTTCATTCAGATTACAATCATCACAGATCATCCTTAATCCAAGCGTGGGACCCATCAAGGTACAATACTACAATTTGGCTAACATCAGCCTACTCTATACTTTATAACATTATTCGCTAAAATAGCATGTATGATCTTAACATGATTTAGCATAATTCCAAAGCATTCATCCGATAACTCATTAAAAAACATAGTCTAATACATTACTAATCCATAAAACTCCACCATATATACAGATTTGAGTCTAGCACCAAGCATTTCAATATTTACAAGTTCATGGCAAACATCCAAATAGAAGTTTTGCATAGTTTTTTAAAACAATATACACATCACAAGAACAAGCAAAAAGTGTAAAAATGTCTCCGTTGACACCTATCCTGCATGTGTTGCCATTAAGCGGGTCCCTTACTTTTGTCCAAACATGAAGGTGATAATGAGAACAGAGTGAGCTTGACAGCTCAGTGAGTAAAATAGTATTATATGTATGTCCATTATGTAGGTTTATTTGAAATTTTATCATCAAGTTAACACTTGTAATTGATACTATTTTACACATTTTTGGGTATGAAAATTCCTGACCAAAACACAGTAACAGGTCCTGATAGTCGACTAACTCATACTTATAGTCGACTAACTATACCCTAAGTCGGCTAGAAGCTATAGTCGACTAGGGTCTGCTCACAAAGGTGTTAACTCTCTGTTAGATGTCTATAACTTACCTAGTCGACTAATCTATCTGGTATAGTCGACTACACTAGGTACTAGTCGACTTACAGGTCAATGATTAGTCTCTAATTTTGCATCATTTCATCACATTCCCATATTTATTTCATGTAAAATCTGCTAATAAAACATTACTTGCTTGATCCTAGGTCCATGGTGTGCAAATGAAGAAGAAGACCTAAATCACCATTTAGTTGGTGATTAAAGACATACCAAGTAGCCATTAACTTTAGAGTGAAGATTTTGTCAGTACAGGACATCAAATCACGAATCCAAGACATCATGGGGTCAGAAGACAGATGGGACGGCGCGCTGCCCGAAGCCAGGCCCGCGCGGCCCTTTGGGCGCGCGCGCCTGCGCTTTGGGCCACGTGCCTTCCACATGACCCCTTTCCCCTGGTGCCTATAAATACCCCCCAGGGGTCTTCAGTTTGAGCAGATCCAGAGAATAGAGTTGTATTTTGTATTTTATTGCTAGGAATTGTAATTGCTTTAGTTTGCTTCTTTTAGTTTTAGTTTAGCCATTAAAGTGAAAGAGAGAGTGTGTAAGTGTTGTATTTGAAGGGTGACAAGCTAATACAAGTACTACTTCTCTTTCTTCTTTCCATTTACTTGTGTTTTCATTTGCTTTTAATTCCTTGTTGTAGTGTAACTCTTTTTACTCTTACTTCTCTTCTTTGTAGTGTAACTTACCTTCTCTCTACTTCTTTCTTTTTATTGCTTCTTTCTTATCATGTCTAACTAACTCCACCATTGCATGGCTAACTAACTACTAACCCACTAATTTATAACTTCTTGATTGATAACCCAAATGAGTCAATAGTGTCAAACAAGCCTTGTGCAAACGAGAGCTATGGCATCTTAAGACGAGGGTTCTAACTTTAACTTACCAACAAGTATTTACCTTCTTATATTTCATACTTACGTGGTTTTTGATGATCTATGGGTGTTTGTTGACACTTAAAAAAGACAAGATTCTTATTGGTCCGAACAATGTCTAAACTTGTTGACATTTACAAAAGACAAGTGATAGACGAGCTGAAGACCAATTTTCACCATCTCCGAGGGACAGGGAAGCAACTTGGACTCCACTGATCCAGCAAGCAGACAGTGAACCCGGATTGTTTCTGAACAGACCTTAGCAGGTCTAAGATGCTAGCACTTAGCATCACATGAGCCCAAAGGGATAGCCTCGCTTGAGAGGTTAGGATCATCCAACTCTGCCTTGAAGCCATTCAGAGCCTCGCCAGGAAGCTAACTTATAGCTTCGCCACAGAAGACGTCTAGCTCCGCCGAAAAGCCTCTTTTCGGACTTCGCCAAGAAATTGCCTCCAACTCCGCTATGAGTTCAAAGCGGGCAGCGCCGCTATCGGTCTGCTATGGTCAACCTTTGACCAATCAAATCTCCGGATGAGATCGGATCAATATCAAATCCAATCAAGATCAAATCTGAGATCAAATTTGGCAGTTGATTGCCACAATCTCTTGACTCTCCTAAAACGAGTAAGAAGATTAGGGGAAATCCTCCAACGATATGGAAAGGATCAAAACAGATCAAGAAGATCAACCGACCTGCCATTCCTAGCTTCGCAGAAGCTGATCCTAGCCTCACAGCAAGGCTACTTTCTAGATTTAAATAGATTTGATTCAATCTGTTTCCATATTTTCAAGGAACGATTATACCCTTGCTCTTCTTATAAATAGCCCATCAGGGGTACAAGGAGAGACGAGGCAAGGATATCTCCAGAAACAAAGCTTTTCTGAGACAATACGCACAAGAGGACTCCACAAGCAGAGGCTTCTTCACGACGCACCGTGCGCTCTTGAATTCAGAGACTTTTAGAGAATTGTTTCTCTAATCAAGGTGCTGATACCCTAATACCTTCTTCTCAAGGAATCTCCGGAACCAGGCGAGAAGGAATTCCTAATTGAAGGCGGTTTGAGAAGTAGTAAGAGGGTTCTACCAACCTTCTATTCTCTGATTCCCGGAACCAGGCGAGAAGGGAATCTCATCGCTCGCATCGTCAAAGGGACAAAGTGGTCGCGCGCTGACTAGACTCCTATCGGCACACTTCTCCAGAATCTCTGAGGAGATCTACTTGTAATCTTTTTAAGAATACTTGTAATTTAGCTCCTCAACCCTTTTTATTGTAAGTTTTCCCCTTTTGCAAATCAATGGAAAACAAGATGGCGATTCCGCTGGAGAGGAAATTCTCCACTGCCGAGAATCAAGTGTCGCAATGCGGCGAACAGACCTTCGGGTCTAACTCTGAAATCAGAAAAGCTGGTGCAGCCAGAGCCTCTCTGGCTAAATCTTCAAGGAAAGTCTCTGCGGAGACAGAAAAGGTTCTCTACGAACCTACTGCGGTTCTCTGGCGCAACAAGGAAGCACGCCCGCAGTCCAAGTCCTTCACTTTCGAGAATCTGGTCGTTCAATTCGACCAAGGAAGATTTGAAGAAGTCCTCTCTGGGGGTGGCCTAATGCTTCGAGCATGGAAGCATAGGAAGTTCTCCATGACCAAGGTTTCAGAACAGAAACCAGAAGCAGAATTCTGCCAACACCCTTCAGCCTCGCGTGTGGCTAATCAAGTTCCTTGCGAACCTAAGTATCCTCTGCCAAAGCGGATGTGGAGGCCTAAACAGAAAACTCTGGCCGAAGCTTCAGGCGTAGCTACGCCAAAACCGCGCCTGTCTCGCAAAGAAAAAGGCAAGATGCCGGTCTGCTCCTACAATGCTGCCAACCATGAAGTCACGACGGCAATCATACCGTCGCCCAATTCAAGAGCAGCAACGCATTGTGCCAGCCTTATTCATACAAGCGAAGCTACTGTACCTCAGTGTACTCACCGGGTTCATCCCCTTCGCAGCAGCATAGCGGGTAAAGCACCACAGCGTGCTCCGCTTTCTAGTGCGTCAAGCACTAAGTTCGCGCCTATTGGCAAAGCTAGAACTCAAGCACTACTCAGTGCTAATCCTTTCTGCAGGGATAAAAGGAACAAGACATTCTCCTATGCGCTATCCAAGGAAGCTTCTGCACCAGATCGTTTAAGCCCAACTGGGTCTGACCTGCGGGAATTCTTGACGAACAAACGGAAGTCGAAATCTTTTCGAACTACTTCCCCCTGTTGTCAGCTGGTGACCGTCCACTCGGTCCATTGCCGGCTGGGACCAATCCCTGCCACTCCGCCAGACGACGATCAATTTTTGATCGATTGTCGGTACAGGCCCCGAGGGAGCATCGCAAAAGGAGCATCTCGCGAGATCCACCCTCTGCATCCGTCAACATGACCGGAAGAGGACGAGATTTACGCAGGGGAAGACAAGCATCTGACGACACCCCTACAGCTCCCCAGATCCAGATTACAGCCCAGCCTTAGGCGAAGTCTTGGTGCATGAAGAGGGTGTTTTTCGAAACACCAGATCTAGGGTGGCGATACCCTATAATTATGAACAACCTTCCTCCTCAACGCCCTAGCCTCGCCGGGGCCCAGGAGAGCACTCTAGCCATCGGATGAAGAGGACGAAGACAGTGGGTACGCCTCTTCGGCGATAGTTAGCTCAGTGCGAACAGACAGCATCAGTCAATATGGCTGATAACGCTAATGACGACCTTCGTCGGCGCCTGGAAGCTCAGGAACAAACTTCCAAAACCCAGCAAGAGGCCCTGGACAATATTCAACAGATGCTTGCTCGACTCCTTAGCAATCGGAATGACAATGATGCCGGGAGCAATCACGATGAGGAGGAACATTTCAGCAATGAGCAGCCAAAGACGGAAAAATCCAAAGAGGGTTCTTCTTAGACGCCGAAGTCCTCAAAGGCCTCCAGGCTCAAATCGCATCCCTCGCTCAAAGGGATGAATTAAAGAAAGTAGGGGCAGTTCGTCCTTACCCATTGGAGTGGGATTCGGTGCCATATCCACCGAAGTTCAAACCACCAACGTTGCATACGTATGATGGTAAGAGTTCACCAAATCAGCACATCTACTACTTCCGGTCTCAGACTGGTAATGTTATAAGCAACGACGCCATCATGGCTAGGCTGTTCATTGGCACCTTAAAGGGGTGGCATTTGACTGGTTCCGAAGTCTCCTTCCGGGCTCTATCAATTCCTGGATCGACCTGGAAACCCGGTTCCTCTCTCGTTTCTATGAGGACGATACCGAAATAACCATGGACAAGCTCCTCTCCACGGTGCAGAAGAAGGGCGAATCCGTCCGTGACTACATTGAGCGGTTCAGAAACTTAACCTTGATGTGCCCAGCAGGGATGCCGTTACCCATGCTCTTGTAGACGTGCAGGCACAACTTCCTGGACCAAGTAGAAGTTCGCATAGGGGCTGTCAAGGCCCACACTTGGAAAGAATTGGTCGAACAAGCTGAGATAGCCGAAAAGTCGGCTAAAAAGTTCGAACCACCCACCCCTAGAGGCAAATGGGGTATGAACAGTAAATGACGTAGCGACCTACCGCAGTCTTCTCAAGCCAAAGGGAAAGAGACTATGTCTGTGGAATTGCCCGGGGACGTGCAGTCAAAGGCCAAAAAGAGTAACTTCAATAATCAGGAGCCTAAGTTCCCTCCAAAATAGTACTCCTTCAAAGACGATCAGGTGGTCACGATATTCCATCTGCTCCACAAGGGGAACAAAATGAAGCTGCCAGATGCTCGACGTCCTTATGAGATAGGACGCACAAATGACCCCAAATACTGTCTCTACCACAGGATGATTCACCATCCTACTGACAAGTGCTATGTCCTTAAGGACAGAATTCAAGCCTTGATCGATGTTGGGGTTCTGACATTGAAGACGGAGCAGAAGAAAGTCACTGCCAATATGGTGACTCTCGAGTTCGGCAGCACCCAAAAGGTCACAGTTCCTGACGGGACCTATCCAGCCCCTGCGCCATGGTTGGACGTCAAGCATCCTCCAGCTACAACTCAAAACAATAAGGGTCTTGTTCCCTTAACATTGAAGACAGGGGAAGTCATGTGGATACACCCAGACCTCGTCCAAGACGTGCAGTGGGATTCAAAGAAGCCTAAGTCAAAGGGCAAATCTTACAATGTCATCTCCATCCTGCCAGATGACGGCAATCTTACATCGGCTTCCCTCAGTGATTCTGAAGGAGAAAAGCATGCTTGCGCAGCGCAAGCCGATGCGCCTCAACAGACGGGCACCCGATCCGAAAAATCATACTTGAGGCAGTATGAAAAGTCTACTGACGAGATACAACAGCAAACAACGTCAGTACCAATGTCAGCACCCACTCCAATTCCAACTAAGGGAAAAGAGAGGCCTAAGGAGGTACGATTCGACCACGTGTTGAAGAAACCATCAGGCCAAGGGTTTGATACGCCCTTTCGGTTTGACATATTGGCTCAACTGGCCAATATCCCAGCTCGTATCACTATACACGAGCTCCTTCGCCTCTCAAAAGAGACAAGAGAAGCACTCAGGGATGCGCTAGCCAATTCAGAGTCCTTTCTGACATGCATGCCTGAGGTCCCTAACGACGACGTTCAGTCTCCTTGCCCAGAATGTCATCATACACAATCCAAGGTGCCTGCTATTACATTCAAGGCGGAAGATATGCTTCTCAAAAATAACAAGCACGATTGACCTCTGTACTACACCGGATATATCGGTTCAACGTGCATTGAAAGAATACAAGTCGATCCGGGGTCCGCACTCAGCATCATCCCCAAAAGGCTTCTCTACTTCCTCGGCATACCGCTGTATAGGTTGTCCGCAACCACTACTACGATATACGGTTTCAATGCCAGAAGCAATCACCTACTTGGGAAAATCCAGCTCCGTTACAGAACCGGGAGCCTGAAGTCAGAAGTGACATGCTATGTCATTGACGCTGACACGTCATATAACCTGCTGCTAGGACGACCATGGATCCATGCCAACTGGATCGTTCCCTCTACTCTGCACCAATGCTTCAAATATGTTGAAGAGGACGCGACAGTACGAACTGTCTTTGCTGAGAAGCAACCATTCAAAGGGGTGGAGAATTACTTCACCGACGCTCTCCTGTATCAAGAGGCCGGTGGAACACCTAAAGAACCATTGCCGGACAATGATGAAAGTGGCAATAAGGCGGATTCAGAATCCGAAGCAGGCATGCCAGCCATTCTGGTTGGTGAACCAATTATAGCATGTCTCAACAATTCTCAATGTAATACTCCTTCAGAGGATGAAGGTGAATGGGTAATTAATTATAATATTTCTTTTGATTATCCTGCGAGTGTTGGGTCGGTTAGATCCATTGCAGATGGCTCTCTGTACATGCCCTTACATAAGCCGAGTGCGGCCAGCACACCTATGGAAGCTATAGAAGGGGCCACGCTAGTGATCCCTCCGTCCAAACAAGGTCAGTTACCAATAATCTTCGGTAGAACCCAACCACGGGGACCCACAGCTGCAGATTCATGTTCAGATTCAGACACTCCATAGTTCTTCCATTACGCGCAGCCGGCGCGCCATATTATGAAGAAAATGGGATACAACTTGAAGCATGGAGAAGGCCTGAATTTTGGAAAAGGAAGGCGCGGTTTGATGCGGAACTTTGTGCCCAAAGGGAAGCCTGCAAATTACTATGATAGTACACGCAGGGGGTTTGGATATGTTACACCCACATCGTCAGCAGTGGTTCAATTCAAAGACGATGAACCAATTCCATCACATTCAGCCTCCTCCTCCGAGTGGGACTCAGACGTCAGTGTGGGAATGATGTTCGAAAACCTCACTGTTAATATGACTTCAAGCAGTCAAATGGACCCCGCAGAAGCTGTTGATGAGGAACCATGGGCCCAGCATTTGGACCTCCAGTGGGAAAAGCGATTCGAGCTGCGCGAACCACCTACCGAAGATAAGGTGATGCAGGTCAACTTGGGTAGCCAAGATCATCCCAAATCCATCTTTATAAGTGAAAGCCTATCACTTACAGAAAAGGAAGAATTGATAATACTCGTAAAGGAGTATATAGACGTCTTCGCATGGAGCTACGAAGACATGCCCGGACTTGATCCACAAGTAGCCGTGCATCGTCTAAATATCAAACCTGACGTCAAGCCAGTCAAGCAGCAACAACGTCGGTTTCGCCCGAACATCATGGAAGCTGTTGAAGCCGAAGTTCACAAGCTCATAGCATGTGGCTTCATCCGGAGAGAACAACATCCAGATTGGGTAGCTAACATCGTCCCCGTCCTCAAGAAGAACGGGAAAATACGGATCTGCATCGACTACCGTGATCTTAATACGGCCTGTCCAAAGACGAATTCCCGCTACCCATCACCGACGTCATGATTGACAACACATGCGGATTCGAAAGGATGTCTTTCATGGACGGCTTTTCAGGGTACAACCAGATTAAGATGTATCCCGACGACGAGAAGCATACTTCGTTCCGAACACCATTGGGGGTATACCGCTACACTGTAATGCCATTCGGACTGAAGAACGCCGGAGCAACCTATCAGCGGGCAATGAGTACAATCTTCCGCGATCATCTTCGAAAAACGGTGGAATGCTACGTCGACGACATTGCTGTCAAAAGCTGCAATAAGGATGAACATCTTCGCGACCCGAGAACGATGTTCGACATAATGCGGGTTCATCAATTGAAAATGAATCTGACAAAATCCTTTTTGGGAGTATCAAGTAGCAAGTTCCTTGGGTTCATTGTCACATCAAAAGGGATTCATCTAGACCCAGACAAAGTCAAAGCCATTCAGAGCATGCATCCACCGAGGAATCTCAAAGAGCTTAGAGGCTTGCAAGGCAGGCTGGCTTATATCAGAAGATTCATTGCAAATCTCTCAGGCCGCTGTCAACCGTTCACCCGACTCATGAAAAAGGGTGCTTCCTTCATATGGGATCAAGCTTGCCAGGAAGCTTATGAAGACATCAAGAGGTACCTCATAAGCCTCCAGTCTTAGTAGCCCCTACATCAGGGAAACCATTCTTACTTTATGTAAAAGCTATGGACTACTCTCTCGGTGCCCTCCTTGCTTAAAAGGACGACAATGGTCACGAGCAGGCCATTTATTATCTGAGCAGGACTCTGATAGGGGCGGAATCTCGCTATAATCCTATCGAGAAGGAGTGCTTAGCTCTTGTCTCTGCCGTTCAGAAGACACGACATTATTTGGTCGGCCAAACCATACATGTCATCTCCAGAGTGAACCCATTGCGTCTCCTTATGACAAAGCCAGGATCACTGAATTCAAGATTGGCTAAATGGGCACTTCTTTTGTCTCAATACGACATGATCTTTACCCCTCAGAAGGCGGTTAAAGGTCAGGCCCTGGCAGAGTTCTTAGCTGCTCATCCAGTTTCAGAACATTAAAACTTCACGAGGATATTCCAGATGAAGTCTTCGAGTCCAATGTAACCTCAGAGGATGAAGTGTGGCAGATGTTCTTCGATGGAGCATCACCAATAGGCCCTAAAGGCAAGATCATTGCCGGAGTGGGGGTTGTGTTTATCTCCCCACAGAATCATGTCCTTCCCAGAGCATTTTCTCTGACGGAATCATGCTCCAACAATGTAGCAGAATATAATGCCATGCTCATTGGTCTTCAGCTTGCCCATGGAATGGGGGTACGCTACCTCGAAGCTTACGGCGATTCAAAATTGATCATCAATCAGGTTAAAGCGAATACGAAGTTCGCCACGAGGACTTGGTGCCTTATTATTACACGACCATTGAATTGGCTGACCTATTTAAAGGTTTCTACATCGAGCACGTGTCTCGATCCCAGAATACCAAGGCGGACGCTCTTGCTGCATTAGCAACAACACTAGCCTTGCCAGCCGACACCGAGTATCACCTCACAGTCGCAACTCGACATCTTGTATGCTCCAAGCACATGCTAAGAACTCGAGAAGCCTATAATGTCTCCACGGATCTTGAGCCAAGAGATTGGCGCTTTCCTCTCATTGACTATGCTTTGCACGGTCTGCTTTCAGACAATCCTAAAGAAGCGGCGTCCGTCAGACGAAGGTCTCTCCGTTTCTACTACGATCCAACTTTGAAGACACTTTACCGTCGTTCATATGACGGTGTTTTCCTCCATTGCCTTTCCCATTCAGAGGCACAGGAAGCGCTTAAAGAAGCGCACGACGGCATTTGCGGAGCTCATCAGCCAGGTCCGAAACTTAAAGACAGGTTGCGTAGGCTTGGATATTATTAGCCAACTATGATAGCCGACGCCATCCAATATGCACGAAGGTGTAAAGCATGCCAGATCCATGCAGACTTCATACACCAGCCTTCGGAGTTGCTCCACCCGACTGTTGCTTCATGGCCATTTGAAGCATGGGGAATAGATGTCGTAGGACCAATCAGCCCCTCTTCGACAAAAGGTCACCGGTTCATCCTCGCAATAACCGATTACTTTTCAAAATGGGTGAAAGCTATACCATTAGCTGAAGTCAAAACCTCTAATGTGGTTAACTTCATCAAACACCATGTCATCCATCGATTCGGTGTCCCTAGGCGGATCATCAACGACAACGGTCCCCAATTCATAAGCCAAGTGTTCTATCGGTTCTGCGATAAATATCGAATTCAGAATGTGGCTTCAACTGCCTATAATCCTGCCGCCAATGGCTTGGCGGAAGCATTCAACAAAACGATCATCAAGCTACTCAAGAAGTTTGTCTCCTCGAACAAGCGAGATTGGGACGAAAAGCTCGGTGAATGTCTCTGGGCCTATCGAATCATGGTTCGGACACCAACAGGCAATACGCCTTTTCCCTGATATATGGGTGCGAGCAGTCATCCATTGGAAATCCAGATGTCGTCATTGCGAGTAGCTCTGACCACTAAAATCACATCAGAAGACAATGATCGGTTACGTCTTCAAGAGCTCGAAGCCCTAGATGAGAAGCGACTTCAAGCCCAGCAACATATTGAGCTATATCAAGCTCGAATCTCAAAAGCCTTCAATAAGAAGGTCAGACAGAGAGTCTTCCAGAAAGGAGACCTAGTTTTAGCCGTCAGACGACCGATGATTATGACACACAAGACCAAAGGCAAATTTCAGCCTAAATGGAAAGGATCGTTCATAATATAAACAGTCTATTCAAATGGAGCATACCACCTTATGACTTCAGATGGCGACCTACTCAT
This sequence comes from Agave tequilana, assembly GCA_038442645.1. NCBI lineage: Eukaryota > Viridiplantae > Streptophyta > Magnoliopsida > Asparagales > Asparagaceae > Agave > Agave tequilana. Next base: position 2,668 of record JAVJIF010024863.1, on the reverse strand, counting down.
GATGCTGATCAATGGCAAGTTCTTAAAGAAGTATTATCCTTAATCAAGGATCCTTCTCATGATCAAGTTAACACTACACCTCTGATCAAGATCTTCGTGTCCAAAGTACACACAAAGAGAGTCTTTCTCTTCCGCCAAGCGAGATAATACAACCGTAAACCAGTAGGAACCTGGTCGTGCATTGGCTGTCCCGAAGGAGAATCGAGGTTATGCATATATTAACCAGATAATCCGACATCCTTAACGATTAAGGATAGAGGAAAATGTTGGCCTGTAAGCCCAACTTAAGTCCTCGACAACTCATCATGCTGAGGGGAATAGCATGGCTAGCCCAACCCAAACGGTAGTTGGTAAAGGCATATCAAACCCGTTGATAGCTGGGGGTTTGCTAAAAATCCCAAGGGACCTGTTCCCATTCGATTCCCTCGTTTCTCCCTGTAAGAACGAGACCTCCAAAATCACTTACAAATCTCATCCATAGAATGATAAGACCATATATAAATTCGCTGTTACATTAACATTAAACCTATGACAGCGATTCTCTCATTTCTCCCTGTGAGAACGAGACCTCCAAAATCACTTACAATTCTCATTCATAGAATGGTAAGACCATATATACATTCCGCTGTTACGTTAACATTAAACCTATGACAGCAATTCCCTCATTTCTCCCTGTGAGAACGAGACCTCCAAAATCACTTACCGATTCTCATCCATAGAATGGTAAGACCACATATACATTTTGCTGTTACGTTAACATTAAACCTATGACAGTGATTCTCTCGTTTCTCCTTGTGAAAGCAAGACCTTTTTCCAAATTTCATTACAACCTCGAGCCCTGTTGGCATTTACAAAAGACAGGTCTCGATACTTGTTGACATTTACAAAAGACAAGTATCACCAACCTTGAGCTTGGTGGCGTCTCAATCGGTTATGTCATTGCGACCTCTGAACCAGCAGACAGCCGAGTCTCAATTTGAGCTTGTTGACATTTACAAAAGACAAGTCTCAACCCCGAGCCCTGTTGACATTTACAAAAGACAGATCTCGATACTTGTTGACATTACAAAAGACAAGTATCACCAACCTTGAGCTTGGTGGCGTCTCAATCGGTTATGTCATTGCGACCTCTGAACCAGCAGACAGCCGAGTCTCAATTTTGAGCTTGTTGACATTTACAAAAGACAAGTCTCAACCCCGAGCCCTGTTGACATTTACAAAAGATAGGTCTCGATACTTGTTGACATTTACAAAAGACAAGTATCACCACCTTGAGCTTGGTGGCGTCTCAAATCGGTTATGTCATTGAGACCTCTGAACCAGCTGACAGCTAAGTCTCAACCCGAGCCCTGTTGACATTTACAAAAGACAGGTCTCAACCATACTTGCTGACATTTACAAAAGGCAAGTATTACCCTTTAGTCCTGTGAGGGCTAATCTTGAGATTGGTGACTTCTCAATCGGTTATGTCATTGCGACCTCTGAACCGGTAGATGGCCAAGTCTCATTATCTAATCCAACAAGGATTATGTTCTCGAGTGGGTACAATACAACTTTGAAAGGACAATTCAGCAAGTGAAACGAGTTGGAGACTCGATAGGGAGTCAAAACAAAAGAAAGAATTTTCATTGATTCCAAAAGGATGAGATACATGAAGGCACATATACAACGACCTACAGGCGTACATTGTAAGATCTGATCCGCTCTCCAAGGAAAACCAGTCTCGTCCTCCTGTCATCAGCAGCTTGGGCAAGCGCCTGCGACTTCAGCTCAGCCTCATTGAAATCCATTGCCTGGGCCAAACGAGCTTCAACCTCCGCCAAAGTTGCCCTCTGCGACAATCCCTGCTGCGAGAGTTCGTCACTTTGAGCCTTGAGCTGCTCAAGCCGCGCGCAGCTTCTTCAAGACGCACCGGTTCAGCCTTGGACAAGAGAAGGTTTCCCTTCCTAATCATCTCCTTGGCCTTCGCAATCCTATCTTCAGCATCAAGAAGAGCACTGGTGGAAGCGTCAATTCATTCCCAACCTCTACCTTCCTTGTTTCTAAGGATTTCAAATCAGAGGAAATAGCCTCAGCAGCTTCTTGAGCGGCAAGACGGGCCTCATGCTTTTGAGCGACAAGGCGCGCAAACCGCTCATCAACCAAAGACTCCAAGTCCGAGCGGCTGAGACGGCGCCATTCCTTTACGTCCCTCTCGAATTGATCTACCAGGAGCTCCAAGGCAGCGGCCTGGTGGTACCCTTCAAGGTCCTGAATACTTTCAATATTGCGGAAGAGGACCACCTTCAAAGTTGAGAACGATATAGTCGAACCTTTCAAGACCAGGTCGTTGCTTCGCCTTAAGCCTTTGTAAAAACTATCGGCTATGTCGCCTATAAAATCGTTTTCAACCTCGGCCACCTCTGGTAGACGGGCAACTTCAGAAAAATCCACCAGCCTGGTTGACACCACTGTGGAAGGAACGGTGGGAACGCCGGCTGCAGCAGCAGATGACAGTTGTCAATGATCTCGGCGGAGTCTTCATTGAAATCAGTACACTAGCCACCGCTGAGGTAGGACTAGTAACCGCCTCCTGAACAGCAGGCTCAACCATCAGGGTTGGGGAAGTAGGGCTTGTAATCACTCTCAGCTCCGCACCTGGCACAACTGACGGTGCCTCACTCGTTGA
>JAVJIF010024862.1:0-54062 GCA_038442645.1 Agave tequilana | reverse complement strand
AACTTGTATCTCCGATTGGCCTAGGCCGCCAAATAAGAGCCGAATAAGGTCCAAACAGGGAGAAATGAGGTTTACAAGAGTCGGGAGTAGTATTATATAGTTTTTTATGTGTAATTACTACTAATTAAACCTTTTTCTAGTCTTAATTGGGAAGTTTTACCAAAAGTTAAACTTTCAGCCCTCGATTGGCCTGAACCAGGTCTTATAAGAGCCATATAGGGCCCAAAAGGGAAGAAACCCTGGTTTTTCAGGATTTCGGAGTTGTTCACATAGTTTCTATGTATAAAGTGAAATTCTTATTTATAAGTTTGATCAAAAGTGAAATTGTTTTAAGTTTTACTATTACTATAACTAAGGCGGTTTCCCATTAGGGCCTTATACTACTAATTAAATTGTTTTAAGTTTTAATTAGGAAGTTTGACAAAAGTCGAACATTAAGCTTTTATTGCCCTGAAGTAGGCCTTATTAGAGCTGAATAGGGCCAAAAACTGGGAGAAAACGATGTTTTTTAAAAGTTGAGAGTAGTATTATAAAGTTTTTATATTAACCACTATAAGTTAAACTTTTTTTATTCTTAATTTGTAAGGTTGATCAAAAGTGAAACTTTCAGCCCTGATTGGCCTTATAAAATCGAAAAGGGACGAAACGGGAAGAAAATATGGTTTTAAAGGGCCGTGAATGGTACTACATAGTTTTTATGTATATAATTAGTGCTAATTAACCTTGTACTCAGTATTAATTGGGAAATTTGATCAAGAGTCAACCTTCAGCTCGATTGGCCAGAATTAGGTCTTATAAGAGCCGAATCGGGACCAAAGGGAGGAAAACATAGTTTTTCAAGGGCTGTGAAATGGTATTACATAGTTTATATGTACAATTACGACTAATTAACCTTATTTCTAGTTTATTGAGAAGTTTAACTAAAAGTCAAACTTTCAGCCCAATTTGGTCTGAACTAGATCTTATAACATAAGAGCAGAATAAGATACAAACGGGAAAAATAAGGTTTCCAAGAGTAAGGAGAAGTAATACATAATTTTATATATAGTTACCACTAGTTAAACTTGTTTCTCATCTTAATTGGGAAGTTTTACCAAAAGTCAAACTTTCAGTCCCGATTGGTCTGAACTAGGCTTTAGTAAGAGCCGAATAGGGACCAAACGAGGAAAACCTGGTCTTCTAGGGCCATGAATGGTATTACATAGTTTCTATGTATAATTACTACTAATTAACTTTGTTTCTAGTGTTAATTAGAAAGTTTGACCAAGAGTCAAACTTTCAGCTCCGATTGGCTTGAATTATGCCTTATAAGAGCCGATTAGGGCCAAAAGAGGAGAAAATGAGGTTTTCAAGAGCCGAGAGTAGTATGACATAGTTTTTATGTATAATTACTATTAATTAAACTTGTTTTTAGTCTAAATTATAAAGTTTGGACCAAAAGTAAAATCTTCTATTCTTATTAGCCTAAACTAGGCCTCATTAGAGACGAATAGACCCAAACGGGAGAAAATAATATTTTCTAGTGCTGAGAGTGGTATTACATATTTTTATGTACAATAGTACTATAACCTAATTTCTAGTATTAATTGGAAAGTTTTGACCAATAGTCAAACTTTCAGCCCTTATTAGTCTGAAGTAGGCCTTATAAGAGCCGAATAAAGTACAAACAGGGAGAAAACGAGGTTTTTAAGAGATGGAGTAGAATAACATAGTTTTTATATATAATTACTACTAATTACTACTAATTAAACTTATTTCTAAGTTTAATCAAAAGTCAACTTTCATTCTCGATTAGCTGAACTAGGCCTTATAGAGCCTAATAGGGACAAACGGGAGAAAAACATGATTTTCAAGGGCCGTGAATAGTATTAACATAGTTTCTATGTACAATTACTACTATTAACCTTATTTATAGTGTTAATAGAGAAGTTTAAACCAAAGTCAAACTTTTAGCCCCGATTGGCGTGAACTAAGCCTTATAATAGCTCATTAGAGCCCAAAAGGGAGAAAACGAGGTTTTCAAGAGCTGAGAGTAGTAATACATAATTTTTTTGTATAATTACTATAAATTAAATTATTTTCTAGTCTTAATTGAGAAGTTTTACTAAAAGTTAAGTTTCCAGCCCCGATTTGCCTGAAGTAGGCCTTATAAGAGCCGAATAGGGACCAAACGAGAGGAAAACATGATTTTCAAGGGCCAAGAATGGTATTACGTAGTTATATGTACATTTTTATTGATTAAGCTTTTTTCTAGTGTTTATTGAGAAGTTTGACCAGAACTGAAACTTTTAGCCCCTATAAGGCCCAGGGTCCTAAACGGGAGAAAATAAAGGTTTCCATGTGCTGAGAGTGGTATTACATAGTTTTAATGTACATTTGTACTAATTAACCTTATTTCTAGTGTTAATTGGAAAGTTTGACCAAAGTCAAGATTCTGCAAATATCATCTGAACCGAACAAAGCCCGAGGTTTTCAAGAGCCGGGAGTAGAATGACATAGTTTTCAGGATTCGGAGTAGTTCACATAGTTTCTATGTATAAACTATAATTAATTAATTGTTTCTATTCTTAATTTGTAAGTTTGATCAATGAAAATTATTTTAAGTTTTACTATAACAATTACTAAGGCGGTATCTCATTAGGGCCCTATACTACTAATTAAAATTGTTTTAAGTTTTAATTAGGAAGTTTGACCAAAATTCGAACATTAGGCCCTTATTGGCCTGACCTAGGCCTTATTAGAGCTGAATAGGGCCAAACAGGGTGAAAACGAGGTTTTTAAGAGGCGAGAGTAGTATTACAAAGTTTTTATATATAACAACTATAAGTTAAACTTTTTTATTTTTTATTTTGTAAGTTTGATCAAAACTGAAACTTTCAGCGCTGATTGGCCTTATAAGAATCGAAAAGGGACTAAACTGGAAGAAGACATGGTTTTAAGGGCCGTGAATGGTATTACATAGTTTTTATGTATAATACTACTAATTAACCTTGTTTTCAGTGTTAATTGGGAAATTTGATTAAGAGTCAAACTTCAGGCCGATTGGCAGAACTAGGTCTTATAAGAGCCGAATCGGGACCCAAAGGGAGGAAAACATAGTTTTCAAGGGCTGTGAATGGTATTACGTGTTTATATATACAATTATGACTAATTAACCTAATTTCTAGTGTTATTGAGAATTTGACTAAAAGTCAAACTTTCAGCCCATTTTGTTCTGACTAACCTTAAAACATAAGAGCCGAATAGGTCCACAACGGAAAAAACAAGGTTCCAAGAGGAAGGAGAAGTAAATACATAATTTTATGTATAATTACCACTAATTAAACAGTTTCTCATCTTAATTGGAAAGTTTTACCAAAAGTCAAACTTTCACCCCGATTGGTCTGAACTAGGCTTTATAAGAAGCCGAATAGGGACCAAACGGGAGGAAAACATGGTCTTCTAGGGCCATGAATGGTATTACATTGTTTCTATATATAATTACTACTAATTAACTTTGTTTCTTGTGTTAATTGGAAAGTTTGACCAGAGTCAAACTTTCAGCCCCGATTGGCCTGAATTAGGCCTTATAAGAGAGCCGATTTGGGCCTAAACGGGGAGAAAATGAGGTTTTTCAAGAGCCGAGAGTAGTATGACATAGGTTTTATGTGTAATTACTACTAATTAAACCTTTTTCTAGTCTTAATTGGAAGTTTTATCAAAAGTTTAAACTTTCAGCCCCGATTGGCCTGAACCAGGTCTTATGAGAGCCATATAGGGCCCCTAACGGGGAGAATCATGGTTTCAGGATTCGGGAGTAGTTCACATAGTTTCTATGTATAAACTATAACTATTGATTTTTTTCCATCCTTAATTTGTAAGTTTGATCAAAAGGGAAATTGTTTTAAGTTTGACTATAACTATAACTAAGGCGGTTTCCAATTAGGGCCCTATACTGTTAATTAAAATTGTTTTAAGTTTTAATTAGGAAGTTTGACCAAAGTCTAACATTAAGCCCTTATTGGCCTGAACTAGGCCTTATTAGAGCTAAATAGGGCAAAACAGGGAGAAAACGAGGTTTTTAAAGAGCCGAGAGTAGTATTATAAAGTTTTTATATATAACCACTAAGAAGTTAAACTTTTTTTATTTTTAATTTGTAAGTTTGATCAAAAGTGAAACTTTCAGCCCTGTTGCCCTTATAAGAATCGAAAAGGGACTTAAACGGGAAGAAAACATGGTTTTAAAGGGCCGTGAATGATATTACATAATTTTTATGTACAATTACTACTAATTAACTTTGTTTTCAGTGTTATATTAGGAATTTGATGAAGATCAAACTTTCAGGCCCGATTGGCTAGAACTAGGTCTTATAAGAGCCGAATCGGAACCAAAAGGGAGGAAACATAGGTTTCAAGGCTGGTTGAATGGTATTACATAGTTTATATGTACAATTACGACTAATTAACCTTATTTCTAGTGTTATTGAGAAATTTGACTAAAAATCAAACTTTCAGCCCAGTTTGGTCTGGACTAGACCTTATAACATAAGAGCAGAATAAGGTACAAACAGGAAAAACAAGGTTTTCAAGAGCAAGGAGAAGTAATACATAATTTATGTATAGTGACCACTAATTAAACTTGTTTCTCATCTTAATTGGGAAGTTTTAAAAAGTCAAACTTTCAGCCCCGATTGGTCTGAACTAGGCTTTATAAGAGACGAAAAGGGATCAAACGGGAGGAAAAACATGGTCTTCTAGGGCCATGAATGGTATTACATAGTTTCTATGTATAATTACTACAAATTAACTTTGTTTCTTGTGTTAATTGAAAATTTTGACCAAGAGTCAAACTTTCAGCCCCGATTGGCCTGAATTAGGCTTTATAAGAGCCGATTAGGGCCCAAACGGAGAGAAAATGAGGTTTTTAAGAGCCGAGAGTAGTATGACATAGTTTTTATGTATAATTACTACTAAATAAACTTGTTTTTAGTCTTAATTATAAAGTTTGACCAAAAGTCAAACCTTCAGTTCTTATTGCCCTAAACTAGCCTCATTAGAGACGAATAGGACCCAAACGGGAGAAAATAAGGTTTTCAAGTGCTGAGAGTGGTATTACATAGTTTTTATGTACAAATAGTACTATTAACTTATTTCTAGTGTTAATTAGAAAGTTTGAACAATAGTCAAACTTTCAGCCCTTATTAGTCTGAACTAGGCCTTATAAGAGCCGAATAAAGCACAAACAGGGAGAAAATGAGGTTTTTAAGAGATGAGAGTAGAATAACATAGTTTTTATGTATAATTACTACTAATTAAACTTATTTCTAAGTTTGACCAAAAGTCAAACTTTCATCCCTGATTAGCCTGAACTAGGCCTTATAGAGCCCTAATAGGGACCAAACGGGAGAAAAACATAGTTTTCAAGGGCCGTGAATAGTATTACATAGTTTCTATGTATAATTACTATTAATTAACCTTGTTTATTGTTTTAATTAAGAAGTTTGACCAAAAGTCAAACTTTCAGCCCCGATTGGCGTGAACTAAACCTTATAATAGCTGATTAGAGCCCATAAGGGGAGAAAACGTGGTTTTCAAGAGCTGAGAGTAGTAATACATAATTTTTATGTATAATTACTATAAATTAAACTATTTCTAGTCTTAATTGAGAAGTTTTACTAAAAGTCAAGTTTTTAGCCGCGAGTGGCCTGAAGTAGGCCTTATAAGAGCCGAATAGGGACCATACAGGAGGAAAACATGATTTTCAAGGGCCGAGAATGGTATTACGTAGTTCTATATACAATTTCTATTAATTAAGCTTTTTTCTAGTATTAATTGGGAAGTTTGACCAGAACTGAAACTTTTAGCCCCTATTGGCCCGAAAAGGGCCAAATAGGGTCCGAAACGGGAGAAAATAAGGTTTTCATGTGCTTATAGTGGTATTACATAGTTTTTATGTACACAATTAGTACTAATTAACCTTATTTCTAGTGTTAATTGGAAAGTTTGACCAAAAGTCAAACTTTCAGCCCATATCAGCCTGAACTAGGCCTTATAAGAGCCGAACAAAGCCTAAATAGGGAGGAAAACGAGGTTTTCAAGAGCCGGGAGTAGAATGACATAGTTTTTATGTATAATTACTACTAATTAAACTTATTTCTATGTTTGACCAAAAGTAAACTTTCATCTCCAATTGGCCTAAAGTAGGCCTTATAAGAGCTAAATAGAGACCAAATGGGAGGAAAACAGATTTTCAAGGGCCGTGAATAGTATTACATAGTTTCTATGTATAATTACTACTAATTATTCTTGTTTATGGTGTTAATTGGGAAATTTGACCAAAAGTCAAATTTTGAGCCCCGATTGGCATGAACGGGGAGAAAACGAGGTTTTCAAGTGCCGAGAGTAGTAATACATAGTTTTTATGTATAATTATTACGAATTAAACTAGTTTCTAGTCTTAATTGAGAAGTTTTACTAAAAGAGTTTTCAGCTCTGATTGGCCTGAAGTAGGCCTTATAAGAGCCTAATGGGGACCAAACGGGAGGAAAACATGATTTTCAAGGGCCGAGAATGGTATTACATAGTTCTATATAAAATTTCTATTGATTAAGATTTTTTCTTGTGTAATTGGTAAGTTTGACCAGAACTGATACTTTTAACGCCTATTGGCCCGAAAGGGGCCTTATAAGAGAGCCTAATAGGGTCCGGAAAGGGAGAAAAATAAGGTTTTCATGTGTTTAGAATGGTATTACATAGTTTTTATGTACAATCAGTACTAATTAACCTTATTTCTAGTGTTAATTGGAAAGTTTTACCAAAAGTCAAAACTTTCAGTCCATATCAGCCTGAACTAGGCCTTATAAGAGCCGAACAAAGCCCAAACAGGGAGAAAAAGAGGTTTTCAAAAGCCGGGAGTAGAATGACATAGTTTTTATGTATAATTACTATTAATTAAACTTATTTCTATGTTTGACCAAAAGTAAAACTTTCATCTTCGATTAGCCTGAAGTAGGCCTTATAAGTGCCAAATAGAGACCAAACGGGAGGAAAACATGATTTTCCAGGGCCGTGAATAGTATTACATAGTTTCTATGTATAATTACTACTAATTAATTATATTTATGGTGTTAATTGGGAAGTTTGATCAAAAGTCAAACTTTGAGCTCCGATGGCGTGAACTAGGCCTTATAATGGCCGATTAAGGTCCAAACGGGGAGGAAAACGAGGTTTTCAAGAGCCGAGAGTAGTAATACATAGTTTTTATGTATAATTACTACAAATTAAACTAGTTTCTAGTCTTAATTGAGAAGTTTTACTAAAAGTCAAGTTTTCAGCCCCGATTGGCCTGAAGTAGGCCTTATAAGAGCCGAATAGGGACCAAACGGGTGGAAAACATGATTTTCAGGGGCCGAGAATGGTATTACGTAGTTCTATGTACAATTTCTATTGGTTAAGCTTTTTCTTATGTTAATTGGGAAGTTTAACAGAAAAGGGCCTTCTAAGAGCCTAATAGGGTCCAAACGGGGAGAAAATACAGTTTTCAAAAGTCAGGAGTAATATATATAGTTTTTATGTATAATTACTACTAATTATACTAGTTTCTAGTCTTAATTAAGAAGTTTTACCAAAAGTGAAACTTTCAGTCCCGATTGGTCTAAACAAGACTTTATAATGGCCGATTAAGGCCCAAACAGAGAGAAAATGAGGTTTCAAGAGCCGAGAGTAATAATACATAGTTTTCATGTATAATTACTACTAATTAAACTAGTTTCTAGTCTTAATTGAGAAGTTTTACCAAGAGTCAAACTTTCAGCCCTGATTAGCCTGAACTAGACCTTATATGAGTCGAATAGGGCCCAAACGGGAGAAAACATGGTTTTCAAGGGCTGAGAGTGGTATTGTATAGTTTCTATATACAATTATTACTAATTAACATAGTTTCTAATATTAAATTGGAAAATTTAAACTAAAGTCAAACTTTCAGCTCTTATTAACCTGAAATAGTCCTTATAAGAGCCTAATAACGTCCAATCGGGGAGAAAATATAGTTTTCAAATGCCGAAAGTAGTAATACATAATTTTTATGTATAATTGCTACTAATTAAACTAGTTTCTAGTCTTAATTGAGAAGTTTGACTTAAAAGTCAAACTTTCAGCCCCGATTGGCCTGAACTGGGCCTCATAAGAGCCGAATAGGGACCAAACGGGAGGAAAACATGGTTTTTAAAGGCCCTGAATGGTGTTACATTATTTTTATGTACAATTATTTCTAGTGTTAATGAGAAGTTTGACTAAATTGAAACTTTCAGCTCCTATTGGCCTGAATTAGGCCTTATAAAAGCCTAATGGGTCCAATCAGAGAGAAAATACAGTTTTCAAAAGTTAGGAGTTGTATTATATAGTTTTTATGTATAATTATTACAAAATAAACTTATTTCTACTATTAATTGGAAAGTTTGACTAAAAGTCAAACTTTCAGCCCTTATAGGCCTGAACTAGGCCTTATAGAGCCGAATATGACACAAACAGAAAGAAAACATGATTTTCAAGAGCTTAGAGTGGTATTACATAGTTTCTATGTAAGCTTACTACTAATTTATTATATTCTAGCGTTAATTGGGATTACTGACCTAAAGTCAAACTTGTATCTCCGATTGGCCTAGGCCGCCAAATAAGAGCCGAATAAGGTCCAAACAGGGAGAAATGAGGTTTTCAAGTGTCGGGAGTAGTATTATATAGTTTTTATGTGTAATTACTACTAATTAAACCTTTTCTAGTCTTAATTGGGAAGTTTTATCAAAAGTTAAACTTTCAGCCCTGATTGGCCTGAACCAGGTCTTATGAGAGCCATATAGGGCCCAAACGGGGAGAAACCATGGTTTTCAGGATTCGGGAGTAGTTCACATAGTTTCTATGTATAAACTATAACTAATTAATTTGTTTCTATTCTTAATTTGTAAGTTTAATCAAAAGTGAAATTATTTTAAGTTTTACTATAACTATAACTAAGGCGGTATCCCATTATGGCCCTATACTACTAATTAAAATTGTTTTAAGTTTTAATTAGGAAGTTTGATTAAAAGTCGAACATTAAGCTTTTATTGGCTGAACTAGGCCTTATTAGAGCTGAATATGGCCAAAAAGGGAGAAACGAGGTTTTTAAGAGCCGAGAGTAGTATTACAAAGTTTTTGTATATAACTACTATAGTTAAACTTTTTTTTATTCTTAATTTGTAAGTTTGATTAAAAGTGAAAACTTTCAGCCTTATTTGGCCTTATAAGAATCGAAAAGGGACTAAACAGGAAGAAAACATAGTTTTAAAGGGCCGTGAATGGTATTACATAGTTTTTATGTACAATTACTACTAATTAACCTTATTTTCAGTGTTAATTGGGAAATTTGATCAAGAGTCAAACTTTCAGCTCGATTGGCCTGAACTAGGTCTTAGAAGAGCCGAATAGGGACCAAAAGGGAGGAAAACATAGTTTTCAAGGGCTGTAAATGGTATTACATAGTTTATATGTACAATATGACTAATTAACCTTATTTCTAGTGTTATTGAGAAGTTTAACTAAAAGTCAAACTTTCAGCCCAGTTTGGTCTTGACTAGACCTTATAATATAAGAGCGGAATAAGGTACAAACAGGAAAAAACAAGGTTTTCAAGAGCAATGAGAAGTAATACATAATTTTATGTATAGTTACCACTAATTAAAACTTGTTTCTCATCTTAATTGAAAAGTTTTACCAAAAGTCAAACTTTCAGCTCCGACTGGTCTGAACTAAGCTTAATAAGAGCCGAATAGGGACCAAACGGGAGGAAAACATGGTCTTCTAGGGCCATGAATGGTATTACATAGTTTCTATGTATAATTACTACTAATTAACTTTGTTTCTAGCGTTAATTAGAAAGTTTGACCAAGAGTCAAAACTTTCAGCCCCGATTGGCTTGAATTAGGCCTTATAAGAGCCGATTAGGGCCCAAACGGGGAGAAAATGAGGTTTTCAAGAGCCGAGAGTAGTTTGATACAGTTTTTATGTATAATTACTACTAATTAAACTTGTTTTTGGTCTTAATTTAAAGTTTGATAAAAGTCAAACCTTCAGTTCTTATTAGCCTAAACTAGGCCTCATTAGAGACGAATAGGACCCAAATGGAGAAAACAAGGTTTTCAAGTGCTTAGAGTGGTATTACATAGTTTTTATATACAAATAATACTATTAACCTTATTTCTAGTGTTAATTGGAAAGTTTGACCAATAGTCAGACTTTCAGCCCTTATTAGTCTGAATTAGGCCTTATAAGAGCTGAATAAAGCACAACAGGGAGAAAATGAGGTTTTCAAGAGATGGGAGTATAATAACTTAGTTTATATGTATAATTACTACTAATTAAAACTTATTTCATAATTTCACCAAAAGTCAAACTTTCATACCCGATTAGCTTGAATTAGGCCTTATAGAGCCTAATAGGGACCAAACGGGGAGAAAAACATGGTTTTCAAGGGCCGTGAATAGTATAACATAGATTCTATATACAATTACAACTAATTAACCTTATTTATAGTGTTAATTGAGAAGTTTGACCAAAAGTCAAACTTTCAGCGCCAATTAGCGTGAACTTAAGCCTTATAATAGCAGATTAGAGCCCTAAAGGGGAGAAAACGAGGTTTTCAAGAGCTGAGAGTACTAATACATAATTTTTATGTATAATTACTATAAATTAAACTATTTCTAGTCTTAATTGAGAAGTTTTACTAAAAGTTAAGTTTTCAGCCCGATTGGCCTGAAGTAGTCCTTATAAGAGCCGAATAGGGACAAAACAGGAGGGAAAACATGATTTTCAAGGGCCGAGAATGGTATTACGTAGTTCTATGTACAATTTCTATTGATTAAGCTTTTTCTAGTGTTAATTGGGAAGTTTGACCAGAACTGAAACTTTTAGCCCCTATTGGCCCGAAAAGGACCTTATAAGAGCCTAATAGGGTTCGAAACGGGAGAAAATAAGGTTTTCATGTGCTGAGAGTGATATTACATAGTTTTTATGTACAAATAGTACTATTAACCTTATTTCTAGTGTTAATTGGAAAGTTTGATTAATAGTTAAACTTTCAGCCCTTATTAGTCTGAACTAGGCCTTATAAGAGCCGAATAAAGTATTTTGGCTCTGTATTCGAAACGGAAGAAAATAAGGTTTTCATGTGCTGAGAGTGATATTACATAGTTTTTATGTACAAATAGTACTATTAACCTTATTTCTAGTGTTAATTGGAAAGTTTGATTAATAGTCAAACTTTCAGCCCTTATTAGTCTGAACTAGGCCTTATAAGAGCCGAATAAAGTACAAACAGGGAGAAAATGAGGTTTTCAAGAGATGGGAGTAGAATAACATAGTTTTTATGTATAATTACTACTAATTTACTTATTTCTAAGTTTGACCAAAAGTCAAACTTTCATCCCTGATTAGCCTGAACTAGGCCTTATAGAGATAGGGACCAAACGGGAGGAAAACATGGTTTTCAAGTGCCGTGAATAGTATTATATAGTTTCTATATACAATTACTACTAATAACCTTCTTAATAGTGTTAATTGAGAAGTTTGACCAAAAGTCAAACTTTCAGCCCCGATTGGCGTGAACTAAGCCTTATAATAGCTGATTTGAGCCCAAAAGGTTTATGTATAATTAATAGCTGATTTCAGCCCCGAGGTTTTGAAGAGCTGAGAGTAGTAATACATAATTTTTATGTATAATTACTATAAATTAAACTATTTCTAGTCTTAATTGTGAAGTTTTACTAAAAGTCAAGTTTTCAGCCCCGAGTGGCCTAAAGTAGGCCTCATAAGAGCCGAATAGGGACCAAACGGGAGAAAAACATGATTTTCAAGGGCTGAGAATGATATTACGTAGTTCTATGTACAATTTTTATTGCTTAAGCTTTTTTCTAGTGTTAATTGGGAAGTTTGATCAGAACTGAAGCTTTTAGCCCCTATTTACCCGAAAAGGGCCTTATAAGAGCCAAATAGGGTCCAAAAACGGGAGAAAATAAGGTTTTCATGCGCTTAGAGTGGTATTACATAGTTTTTATGTACAATTAGTACTAATTAACCTTATTTCTAGTGTTAATTGAAAAGTTTAACCAAAAGTCAAACTTTCAGCCCATATCAGCCTGAATTAGGCCTTATAAGAGGCGAACAAAGCCCAAACAGGGAGAAAATGAGGTTTCAAGAGCCGGGAGTAGAATGACATAGTTTTTATGTATAATTACTACTAATTAAACTTATTTCTATGTTTGACTAAAAGTAAAACTTTCATCTCCGATTGGCCTAAAGTAGGCTTTATAAGAGCCAAATAGAGACCAAACGGGAGGAAAACATGGTTTTCAAGGGCCGTGAATAGTATTACAAAGTTTCTATGTATAATTACTACTAATTATTCTTGTTTATGGTGTTAATTGGGAAATTTGACCAAAAGTCAAACTTTGAGCCCCGATTGGCATGAACGGGGAGAAAACGAGGTTTTCAAGAGCCGAGAGTAGTAATACATAGTTTTTATGTATAATTACTATGAATTAAGCTAGTTTCTAGTCTTAATTGAGAAATTTTACCAAAAGTCAAGTTTTCAGCCTTGATTGGCCTGAAGTAGGCCTTATAAGAGCCGAATAGGGACCAAATGGGAGGAAAACATGATTTTCAAGGGCCGAGAACTTATTACGTAATTCTATGTACAATTTCTATTGATTAAGCTTTTTTCTTGTGTTAATTGGGAAGTTTGACCAGAACTGAAACTTTTAACCCCTATTGGCCCGAAAAGGGCCTTATAAGAGCCTAATAGGGTCCGAAACGGGGAGAAAATTAGGTTTTCATATGCTGAGAGTGATATTACATAGTTTTTATGTACAATTAGTTCTAATTGACCTTATTTCTAGTATTAATTGGAAAGTTTGATCAAAAGTCAAACTTTCAGCCCATATCAGCCTGAACTAGGCCTTATAAGAGCCTAACAAAGCCCAAACAGGGAGGAAAACGAGGTTTTCAAGAGCCGGGAGTAGAATGACATAGTTTTTATGTATAATTACTACTAATTAAACTTATTTCTATGTTTGACCAAAAGTAAAACTTTCATCTCCGATTGGCCTGAACTAGGGCTTCCTTATAAGAGCCAAATAGAGACCAAACGGGAGGAAAACAAGATTTTCAAGGGCCATGAATAGTATTACATAGTTTCTATGTATAATTACTACAAATTAATCTTGTTTATGGTGTTAATTGGGAAGTTTGACCAAAAGTCAAACTTTGAGCTCCGATTGGCGTTAACTAGGCCTTATAATGGCCGATTAAGGCCCAAACGGGGAGGGAAAACGAGGTTTTCAAGAGCCGAGAGTAGTAATACATAATTTTTATGTATAATTACTACAAATTAAACTAGCTTCTAGTCTTAATTGAGAAGTTTTACTAAAAGTCAAGTTTTCAGCCCCGATTGGCTGAAGTAGACCTTATAAGAGTCGAATAGGGACCAAACTGGTGGAAAACATGATTTTCAGGGCCAAGAATGGTATTACGTAGTTCTACATACAATTTCTATTGATTAACTTTTTTCTTGTGTTAATTGGGAAGTTTTAACAGAAAAGGGCCTTATAAGAGCCAATAGGGTCCAAACGGGGAGAAAATACAGTTTTCAAAAGTCAGGAGTAGTAATATATAGTTTTTATGTATAATTAATACTAATTATACTAGTTTCTAGTCTAAATTGAGAAGTTTTACCAAAAGTGAAACTTTCAGTCCCGATTGGCCTGAACAAGACCTTATAATGACCGATTAAGGCCCAAACGGAGAAAAAAATGAGGTTTCAAGAGCCGAGAGTAATAAAACATAGTTTCATGTATAATTACTACTAATTAAACTAGTTTCTAGTCTTAATTGAGAAGTTTTACCAAGAGTCAAACTTTCAGCCCCGATTAGCCTGAATTAGACCTTATATGAGCCGAATAGGGTCCAAATGGGAGAAAACATGATTTTCAAGGGCTGAGAGTGGTATTGTTACTACTTATTAACTAGTTTCTAATATTAAATTGGAAAATTTAAACAAAAGTCAAAATTTCAGCTCTTATTAACCTGAACTAGTCCTTATAAGAGCCTAATAACGTCCAATCGGGGAGAGAAAATATAGTTTTCAAACAATTGGTCTGAACTAGGCTTTATAAGAGCCGAATAGGGACCAAACGGGAGGAAAACATGATTTTCTAGGGCCATGAATGGTATTACATAGTTTCTATGTATAATTACTACTAATAACTTTGTTTCTAGTGTTAATTGAAAAGTTTGACCAAGAGTTAAACTTTCAGTCCCGATTGGCCTGAGTATACGTTATAAGAGCCGATT
The DNA here is from genome assembly GCA_038442645.1 of Agave tequilana. Classification (NCBI taxonomy): domain Eukaryota; kingdom Viridiplantae; phylum Streptophyta; class Magnoliopsida; order Asparagales; family Asparagaceae; genus Agave; species Agave tequilana. The sequence goes on along the minus strand of JAVJIF010024862.1, from coordinate 39,704 downwards.
AGGGCCCAAACTGGGAGAAAATGAGATTTTCAAGAACCGAGAGTAGTATGACATTGTTTTTATATATAATTACCACTAATTAAACTTATTTTTTGTCTTAATTATAAAGTTTAACCAAAAGTCAAACCTTCAGTCTTATTAGCCTGAATTAGGCCTTATTAGAGCCGAATAGGACCAAAACGGGAGAAAATAAGGTTTTCAAGTACTTAGAGTGGTATTACATAATTTTTATATATAATTAGTTCTAATTAACTTATTTCTAGTGTTAATTAGAAAGTTTGACCAATAGTCAAACTTACAGCGCTTATTAGTCTGAACTAGGCCTTATAAGAGTCGAATAAAGCACAAACAGGGAGAAAATGAGGTTTTCAAGAGATGGGAGTAGAATAACATTGTTTTTTATGTATAATTATTACTAATTAAACTTATTTCTAAGTTTAATCAAAGTCAAACTTTCATCCCCGATTAGCCTGAACTAGGCTTTATAGAGCCGAATAGGGACCAAACGGGTGAAAAACATGGTTTTCAAGGGCCGTGAATAGTATTACAGAGTTTTTATGTACAATTACTACTAATTAACCTTGTTTATAGTGTTAATTGAGAAGTTTAACCAAAAGTCAAACTTTCAGCGCCGATTGGCGTGAACAAAGCCATGTAATAGATGATTAGAGCCCAAAAAGGGAGAAAACGAGGTTTTCAAGGGCTGAGAGTAGTAATACATAATTTTTATGTATAATTACTACAAATTAAACTATTTTCTAGTCTTAATTGAGAAGTTTTATTAAAAGTCAAGTTTTCATCCCCGATTGGCCTGAAGTAGGCCTTATAAGAGCCGAATAGGGACCAAACGGGAGGAAAACATGATTTTCAAGGGCCGATAATGGTATTACGTAGTTCTATGTACAATTTCTATTGATTAAGCTTTTTTCAAGTGTTAATTGGAAAGTTTGACCAGAACTGAAACTTTTAGCCCCTTTTGGCCCAAAAAGGGCCTTATAAGAGCCTAATAGGGTCCGAAACGGGAGAAAATAAGGTTTTCATGTGTTAAGAGTGGTATTACATAGTTTTTATGTACAATTAATACTAATTAACTCTATTTCTAGTGTTAATTAGAAAGTTTGACCAAAAGTCAAACTTTCAGCCCATATTAGCCTGACTAGGCCTTAAAAGAGCCGAACAAAGCTCAAACAGGGAGAAAACGAGGTTTTCAAGAGCCGGGAGTAGAATGACATAGTTTTTATGTATAATTAATACAAATTAGACTTATTTTTATGTTTGACCAAAAGTAAAACTTTCATCTCCGATTGGCCTGAACAAGGCCTTATAAGAGCCAAAGCCAAATAGAGACCAAACTGGAGGAAAATATGGTTTTCAAGGGCCACGGTATTGCATAGTTTCTATGTATAATTCTACTAATTAATCTTGTCTATGGTGTTAATTAGGAAGTTTGACCAAAAGTCAAACTTTGAGCCCAGACTGGCGTGTGAACAAGGCCTTATAATGTCGATTAAGGTCCAAACGGGGGGAGAAAACGAGGTTTTCAAGAGCCGAGAGTAGTAATACATAGTTTTTATGTATAATTACTACAAATTAAACTAGTTTCTAGTCTTAATTGAGAAGTTTTACTAAAAGTCAAGTTTTCAGCCCCGATTGGCCTGAAGTAGGCCTTATAAGAGCTGAATAGGGACCAAACGGGAGGAAAACATGATTTTCAAGGGCTGAGAATGGTATTACGTAGTTCTATGTACAATTTTTATTGATTAACCTTTTTTCTTGTGTTAATTGGGAAGTTTTACCAGAACTGAAACTTTTAGCCCCTATTGGCCCGAAAAGGGCCTTATAAGAGCCTAACAAGGTCCAAACGGGGAGAAAGTACAGTTTTCAAAAGTCAGGAGTAGTAATATATAGTTTTTATGTATAATTATTACTAAGTATACTAGTTTCTAGTCTTAATTGAGAAGTTTTATCAAAAGTGAAACTTTCAGCCCCTATTGTTCTGAACAAGACCTTATAATGGCCGATTAAGGCCCAAACGGAGAGAAAACGAGGTTTCAAGAGCCTAAACTAGTTTCTAATCTTAATTGGAAAGTTAAACAAAAATCAACCTTTCAGCCTCGATTGGCCTAAACTACACCTTAAAAGAGTCAAATAATGACTAATCGGGTGGAAAATATGGTTTTCAAGGGCCGTAAAAGGTATTACATAGTGCTATGTATAATTACTACTGAATAACCTTATTTCTAGTGTTAATTGAGAAGTTTGACTAAAATTGAAACTTTCAGCTCCTATTGGCCTGAATTAGGCCTTATAAGAGCCTAATGGGTCCAATCAGAGACAAAATACAGTTTTCAAAAGTCAGGAGTTGTATTATATAGTTTTTTTTGTATAATTATTACTAAATAAACTTATTTCTAGTCTTAATTGGAAAGTTTGACAAAAAGTCAAACTTTCAGCCCTTATTGCAAGCTTTCAGCCCTTATTGCCTGAACTAGGCCTTATGAGCCGAATATGGCCCCAACCGAAAGAAAATATGATTTTCAAGAGCTTAGAGTGGTATTACATAGTTTCTATGTATAATTACTACTAATTTATTTTATTTCTAGCGTTAATTGGGATTACTGACCTAAAGTCAAACTTGCATCTTCGATTGGCCTGGGCCGCCATATAAGAGCCGAACAAGGCCCAAACATGGAGAAATGAGGTTTTCAAGAGTCGGAAGTAGTATTACATAGTTTTTATTACTAAATAAACTTATTTCTAGTCTTAATTAGGAAGTTTTACCAAAAGTTAAACTTTCAGCCCCGATTGGCCTGAACCAGGTCTTATGAGAGCCATATAGGGCCCAAACGGGGAGAAACCATGGTTTTCAGGATTCGGGAGTAGTTCACATAGTTTTTATATATAAACTGTAACTAATTAATTTGTTTATATTCTTAATTTGTAAGTTTGACCAAAATTCAAACTTTCAGCCCCGATTAGCCAGAACTAGGCCTTATAAGAGCCAAATAGGGGCCAAACTAGAGGAAAACATGATTTTCAAGAGCTAAGAGTGATATTACATAGTTTTCATGTACAATTACTGTGAATTAACCTTGTTTCCAGTGTTAATTGAGAAGTTTGACCAAAAATTAAACTTTAAGCTCTTGATAGCCTCAACTAGGCCTTATAAGAGCCGAATAGGACCCAAACGGGTGAAAAGGCGGTTTCCCATCAGGGCCCTATACTACTAATTAAAATTGTTTTAAGTTTTAATCAGGAAGTTTGACCAAAAGTCGAACATTAAGCCCTTATTGGCCTGAACTAGGTCTTATTAGAGCTGAATAGGGCCAAAACAGGGAGAAAATGAGGTTTTTAAGAGCCGAGAGTAGTATTACAAAGTTTTAATATATAACCACTATAAATTAAACATTTTTTTATTCTTAATTTGTAAGTGTGACCAAAAGTGAAACTTTCAGCCCTGATTGACCTTATAAGAATCGAAAAGGGACTATACGGGAAGAAAACATGATTTCCAAGGGCCGTGAATGGTATTACATAGTTTTTATGTACAATTAGTACTAACTAATTAACCTTGTTTTCAGTGTTAATTGGGAAGTTTGATTAAGAGTTAAACTTTCAGCCCCGATTGGTAGGTCCTATAAGAGCCAAATAGGGACCAAAGGGAGGAAAACATAGTTTTCAAGGGCTGTGAATGGTATTACATAGTTTATATGTACAATTACGACTAATTAACCTTATTTCTAGTATTATTGAGAAGTTTGACTCAAAGTCAAACTTTCAGTCCTATTTGGTCAGCACTAGACCTTTTAACATAAGAGCCGAATAAGGTACAAACGGAGAAAACAAGATTTCCAAGAGCAAGTAATACATAATTTTACTTATAATTACTACTAAATAAACTTGTTTCTCGTCTTGATTAGGAAGTTTTACCAAAAGTCAAACTTTCAACCCCGATTGGTGTGAACTAGGCTTTATAAGAGCCGAATAGAGACCAAACGGGAGGAAAACATGGTTTTCTAAGGTCATGAATGGTATTACATAGTTTCTATGTATAATTATTACTAATTAACTTTGTTTCTAGTGTTAATTGAAAAGTTTGACCAAGAGTTAAACTTTCAGCCCCGATTGGCCTGAGTATGGCTTATAAGAGCCGATTAGGGCCCAAACGGGGAGAAAACGAGATTTTCAAGAACCGAGAGTAGTATGGCATTGTTTTTATATATAATTACCACTAATTAAACTTGTTTTTAGTCTTAATTATAATTTTTAACTAAAAGTCAAACCTTCAGTCTGATTAGCCTGAATTTGGCCTTATTAGAGCTGAATAGGACCAAAACGGGAGAAAATAAGGTTTTCAAGTACTGAGAGTGGTATTACATAATTTTTATGTATAATTTGTTCTAACTTCTAAGCCTAATTCAGGCCAATAAGGTCGAAAGTTTGACTTTTGGTAAAATTTCCCAATTAATACTATAAACAAGGTTAATTGGATATGATTGTACATAGAAACAATATAATACTACTCCCAGATCTTGAGAATCCTGTTTTTCCTATGTTACCCCTATTCGGAACTTATTATAAGGCCTAATCCAATCGGGGTTAAAAGTTTGACATTTGGTCAAACTTCAAAATTAAGATTCGAAATAAGTTTAATAGATAATATTTGTACATCAAAACTATGCAATACCACTCTCGGCTCTTAAAAATCGCGCTTTCTCCCCGTTTAGGCCATATTAAACTCTTATAAGGCCTAATTCAGGCCAATCGGGACTGAAAGTTTGAGTTTTGGTCAAACTTTCTAATTAAAACTAAAAACAAGGTTAATTAGTAGCATTATAGATAGAAACTATATAGTACCACTCACAGCTCTTCAAAACCACGTTTTCCCCCCTTTTAGGCCCTATTGGCTCTTATAAGGCGTAATTCAAACCAATCGGGGCTGAGAGTTTGACTTTTGGTCAAACACCCCAATTAAAGCTAGAAATAAGGTTAACTGGTAGCATCGGTGTATAGAAATACCACTATCGGCTCTTAAAAATCACATTTTCTCTCATTTGGGCCCTATTTGGCTCTTATATGGCCTAGTTCAGGCCAATCGGGAATGAACGTTTGACTTTTGGCCAAACTTTCCAATTAAGACAAAAAATGAGATAATTTGTAGTAATTATTTATATAAACTTTATAATACTAATCTCGGCTCTTGAACACTATGTTTTCTTCCCCGTTTTGCCTTACTTAACTCTTATAAGGTCTAGTTCAGGCCAATCAGTGCTGAAAATTTAACTTTTACCAAACTTCCCCATTAACACTTGAAAAAAAGTTAGTTGGAGGTAATTGCACATAGAATCTATATAATACAACTCCCAACTCTTGAGAACCACATTTTCCCATGTTTGTTCCTTATTCGGATCCAATAAGACCTAGTGTAGGCCAAAAGGGCTGAAAGTTTGGCTTTGGGTGAAACTTCCCAATTAAGACTTGAAATAAGTTTAACTGATAGTATTTGTACATAAAAACTATGTAAAACTACTCTCGACTCTTGAGAACCACATTCTCCCTATATTTGCTCCTTATTCGACTCTCATATGGGTTCAGGCTAATTGGGGTTGAAAGTTTGAGTTTTAGTCAAACTTTTATATTGAAACCCGAAACAAGGTTAATTAGAAGTAATTGTGCATAGTAACTTTGTAATACTAAGTTTAATTTATAGTATTTGTACATAAAAACTATGTAATACCACTTTCGACATTGAAAATCACGTTTTCTCCCCGTTTAGGCCATATTTGGCTCTTATAAGGCTGAGTTCAGGCTAATCAGTGTTGAAAGTTTAACTTTTGATCAACCTTTTCAATTAAGATTAGAAATAAGTTTACTTGATAGTATTTATAGATAAAAACTATGTAATACAACTCTTGGCTCTTGAAAATCACGATTTTTCCCTATTCTAGCCCTATTTAGCTCCTATATGGCCTACTTCAAGCCAATCAGAGATGAAACTTTGATTTTTTAATCAAACTTCCTAATTAAGACTAGTAGCAACGTTAATTGATAGTAATTATGCGGTTGTAACTATGTAATACTTCTCTTGGCTCTTAAGAACCACGTTTTCTCCCTGTTTGGGCCCTACTCGGCACTTATAAAGCTTAGCTCTGGCTAATTAAGGCCGAAAGTTTGGCTTTTGGTCAAACTTTCTAATTAAGACTTGAAATAAGTTTAATTAGCAGTAATTGTACATAGAAACTTTGCAATACTACTCTCGTCTCTTGAATACTACATTTTTCTAATGTTTATTCCCTATTCGGCTCTTACACGGCCTAGTTCAGGTCGATCAAGGCTGAAAGCTTGAATTTCTGTCAAACTTCCCGATTAAGACTAGAAAAAGGTTAATTGGTAGTATTTATACTTAAAAATTATGTTATATAACTCTCTGATCTTAAGAACCATGTTTTCTTCCCCTTTAGGCCATATTCAACTCTTATATGGCCGTTTAGGCCAATCGGGGATAAAATTTTGACTTTTTGTTAAACTTCCTAAGTACAACAAGAAACAAGGTTAATCGGTTGGTTTTGTATATAGAATAGTGTAATACCACTCTTGACACTTGAAAATTTTGTTTTCTCCCCGTTTAGGCCTATTCGGCTGTTTATAAAGCCTAGTTCAGGCGAATCCAAGCTGAAAGTTTGACTCTAGTCAAACTTTTCAATTATGACTAGAAATAAGATTAATTGTTGTATTTGAATATAAAAACTATGTATTATCATTCCTGGATCTTGAGAACCACATTTTCTCCTATTGGGCCCTCTTCAACTCATATATATCCTTGTTCAGGCCAATCAGGGTGAAAGTTTAAGACAAGAAACAAGATAAGATGGCAGTAAAAGTATATAAAAACTCTGTAATACTACACTGGCTCTTAAGAGCCACGTTCTCGCCATGTTTGGGCCCCTATTCGACTCTTCTAAGCCTAATTCAGGCCAATAAGGGTCGGAAGTTTGACTTTTGGTCAAATTTCCCAATTAATACTATAAACAAGGTTAATTGGATATGATTGTACATAAAAACAATATAATACTACTCCCAGATCTTAAGAACCCTGTTTTTCCTATGTTTTCCCCTATTCGGAACTTATTATAAGGCCTAGTCCAATCGGGGTTGAAAGTTTGGCATTTGGTCAAACTTCAAAATTAAGATTCAAAATAAGTTTAATAGATAATATTTGTACATCAAAACTATGCAATACCACTCTCGGCTCTTAAAAATCGCGTTTTCTCCCCGTTTTGGCCATATTAAAACTCTTATAAGGCCTAATTCAGGCCAATCGGGACTGAAAGTTTGAGTTTTGGTCAAACTTTCTAATTAAAACTAAAAACAAGGTTAATTAGTAGCATTTATAGATAGAAACTATATAGTACCACTCACAGCTCTTTAAAACTACGTTTTCTCCCCTTTTAGGCCCTATTTGGCTCTTATAAGGCGTAATTCAAACCAATCGGGGCTGAGAGTTTGACTTTTGGTCAAACACCGAAATTAAAGCTAGAAATAAGGTTAACTGGTAGCATCAGTGTATAGAAATAATATAATACCACTCTCGGCTCTTAAAAACCACGTTTTCTCTCATTTTGGGACCTATTTGGCTCTTATATGGCCTAGTTCAGGCCAATCGGGAATGAACGTTTGACTTTTGGCCAAACTTTACAATTAAGATAAAAACGAGATAATTTGTAGTAATTGTTTATATAAACTATGTGATACTAATCTCGGCTCTTGAACATTATGTTTTCCTCCCTGTTTTGCCCTACTCAAATCTTATAAGGTTTAGTTAAGGCCAATCAGTGCTGAAAATTTAACTTTTTCCAAACTTCCCCATTAACACTTGAAACAAAGTTAGTTGGAGGTAATTGTACATAGAATCTATATAATACAACTCCCAACTCTTGAGAACCATATTTTCTCCATGTTTGTTCTTATTCGGCTCCAATAAGACCTAGTGTATGCCAAAAGGGCTGAACGTTTGGCTTTGGGTGAAACTTCCCAATTAAGACTTGAAATAAGTTTAACTGATAGTATTTGTACATGAAAACTAAGTAAAACTACTCTCGACTCTTGAGAACCACATTCTCCCTATATTTGCTCCTTATTCGACTCTCATATAGTCTAGTTCAGGCTAATTGGGGTTGAAAGTTTGAGTTTTAGTCAAAATTCTAGATTCAAACCCGAAACAAGGTTAATTAGAAGTAATTGTGCATAGTAACTTTGTAATACTAAGTTTATTTTATTGTATTTGTACATAAAAACTATGTAATACCACTTTCGACAATTGAAAATCACGTTTTCTCCCCGTTTAGGACATATTTGGCTCTTATAAGGCTGAGTTCAGGCCAATCAGTGTTGAAAGTTTAACTTTAGATCAACCTTTTCAATTAAGATTAGAAATAAGTTTACTTGATAGTATTTATACATAAAAACTATGTAATACAACTCCTGGCTCTTGAAAATCACGATTTCTCCCTATTCTAGCCCTATTTAGCTCCTATATGGCCTAGTTCAAGCCAATCAGGGATGAAACTTTGATTTTTTAGTCAAACTTCCTAATTAAGACTAGTAGTAAGGTTAATTGATAGTAATTATGCGTAGTAACTATGTAATACTTCTCTTGGCTCTTAAGAACCACGTTTTCTCCCTGTTTGGGCCCAACTCGGCACTTATAAAGCTTAGCTCTGGCCAATTAAGGCCGAAAGTTTGGCTTTTGGTCAAACTTTCTAATTAATACTTGAAATAAGGTTAATTAGCAGTAATTGTACATAGAAACTTTGCAATACTACTCTCGTCTCTTGAATACTACATTTTTCTAATGTTTATTCCCTATTCGGCTCTTACATGGGCTAGTTCAGGTCGATCAAGGCTGAAAGCTTGAATTTCTGTCAAACTTCCCGATTAAGACTAGAAAAAGGTTAATTGGTAGTATTTATACTTAAAAATTATGTTATATAACTCTCTGATCTTAAGAACCATGTTTTCTTCCCCTTTAGGCCATATTCAACTCTTATATGGCCGTTTAGGCCAATCGGGGATAAAATTTTGACTTTTAGTTAAACTTCCTAAGTACAACAAGAAACAAGGTTAATCGGTAGGTTTTGTATATAGAATGGTGTAATACCACTCTTGACACTGAAAATTTTGTTTTCTCCCCATTTAGGCCTATTCGGCTCTTTATAAAGCCTAGTTCAGGCCAAACAAAGCTGAAAGTTTGACTCTTAGTCAAACTTTTCAATTATGATTAGAAATAAGATTAATTGGTTGTATTTGAATATAAAAACTATGTATTATCATTCCTGGATCTTGAGAACCATATTTTCTCCCCATTGGGCCATCTTCAACTCATATATATCCTAGTTCAGGCCAATCAGTGTGAAAGTTTGACTTTTGGTCAAACTTTCTAATTAAGACTAGAAACAAGATTAGATGGTAGTAATTGTATATAAAAACTCTGTAATACTACTCCTGGCTCTTAAGAGCCACGTTCTCGCCATGTTTGGGCCCCTATTCGACTCTTCTAAGCCTAATTCAGGCCAATAAGGGTCGGAAGTTTGACTTTTGGTCAAATTTCTCAATTAATACTATAAACAAGCTTAATTGGATATGATTGTACATAGAAACAATATAATACTACTCCCAGATCTTAAGAACCCTATTTTCCTATGTTTTCCCCTATTCGGAACTTATTATGCCTAGTCCAATCGGGGTTGAAAGTTTGGCATTTGGTAAACTTCAAAATTAAGATTCGAAATAAGTTTAATAGATAATATTTGTACATCAAAACTATGCAATACCACTCTCGGCTCTTAAAAATCGCGTTTTCTCCCCGTTTAGGCCATATTAAACTCTTATAAGGCCTAATTCAGGCCAATCGGGACTGAAAGTTTGAGTTTTGGTCAAACTTTCTAATTAAAACTAAAAACAAGATTAATTAGTAGCATTTATAGATAGAAACTATATAGTACCACTCACAGCTCTTCAAAACCACGTTTTCCCCACTTTTAGGCCCTATTTGGCTCTTATAAGGTGTAATTCAAACCAATCGGGGCTGAGAGTTTGACTTTTGGTCAAACACCCCAATTAAGGCTAGAAATAAGGTTAACTGGTAGCATCGGTGTATAGAAATAATATAATACCACTCTCAGCTTAAAAACCATATTTTCTCTCATTTGGGCCCTATTTGGCTCTTATATGGCCTAGTTCAGGCCAATCGGGAATGAAAGTTTGACTTTTGGCTAAACTTTCCAATTAAGACAAAAAATGAGATAATTTGAAGTAATTGTTTTTATAAACTATGTGATACTAATCTCGGCTCTTGAACATTATGTTTTCCTCCCCGTTTTGCCCTACTCAAATCTTATAAGGTTTAGTTCAGGCCAATCAGTGCTGAAAATTTAACTTTTACCAAACTTCCCCATTAACACTTGAAACAAAGTTAGTTGGAGGTAATTGTACATAGATTCTATATAATACAACTCCTAACACTTGAGAACCACATTTTTTCCATGTTTGTTCCTTATTCGGCTCCAATAAGACCTAGTGTAGGCCAAAAGGGCTGAAAGTTTGTCTTTGGGTGAAACTTCTCAATTAAGACTTGAAATAAGTTTAACTGATAGTATTTGTATATGAAATCTATGTAAAACTACTCTCGACTCTTGAGAACCACATTCTCCCTATATTTGCTCCTTATTCGACTCTCATATGGTCTAGTTCAGACTAATTGGGGTTGAAAGTTTGAGTTTTAGTCAAACTTCTAGATTGAAACCCGAAACAAGGTTAATTAGAAGTAATTGTGCATAGTAACTTTGTAATACTAAGTTTAATTTATAGTATTTGTACATAAAAACTATGTAATACCACTTTCGACAATTAAAAATCACGTTTTCTCCCCGTTTAGGCCATATTTGGCTCTTATAAGGCTGAGTTCAGGCCAATCAGTGTTGAAAGTTTAACTTTTGATTAACCTTTTCAATTAAGATTAGAAATAAGTTTACTTGATAGTATTTATAGATAAAAATTATGCAATACAACTCCTGGCTCTTGAAAATCACGATTTCTCCCTATTCTAGCCCTATTTAGCTTCTATATGGCCTAGTTCAAGCCAATCAGGGATGAAACTTTGATTTTCTAGTCAAACTTCCTAATTAAGACTAGTAGCAAGGTTAATTGATAGTAATTATGCGTAGTAACTATGTAATACTTCTCTTGGCTCTTAAGAACCACGTTTTCTCCCTATTTGGGCCCTACTCGGCACTTATAAAGCTTAGCTCTGGCCAATTAAGGCCGAAAGTTTGGATTTTGGTCAAACTTTCTAATTAATACTTGAAATAAGGTTAATTAACAGTAATTGTACATAGAAACTTTGCAATACTACTCTCGTCTCTTGAATACTATATTTTTCTAATGTTTATTCCCTATTCGGCTCTTACATGGCCTAGCTCAGGTCGATCAAGGCTGAAAGCTTGAATTTTTGTCAAACTTCCCGATTAAGACTAGAAAAAGGTTAATTGGTAGTATTTATACTTAAAAATTATGTTATATAACTCTCTGATCTTAAGAACCATGCTTTCTTCCCCTTTAGGCCCTATTCAACTATTATATGGCCGTTTAGGCCAATCGGAGATAATATTTTGACTTTTAGTTAAACTTTCTAAGTACAACAAGAAATAAGGTTAATCGGTAGGTTTTGTATATAGAATGGTGTAGTACCACTCTTGACACTTGAAAATTTTGTTTTCTCCCCGTTTAGGCCTATTCGGCTCTTTATAAAGCCAAGTTCAGGCCAATCAAAGCTGAAAGTTTGACTCTTAGTCAAACTTGTCAATTATGACTAGAAATAAGATTAATTGGTTGTATTTGAATATAAAAACTATGTATTATAATTCCTGAATCTTGAGAACCACATTTTCTTCCCATTGGGCCCTCTTCAACTCATATATATCCTAGTTCAGGCCGATCAGGGTGAAAGTTTGACTTTTGGTCAAACTTTCTAATTAAGACTAGAAACAAGATTAGATGGGAGTAATTGTATATGAAAACTCTGTAATACTACTCCTGGCTCTTAAGAGCCACGTTCTCGCCATGTTTGGGCCCCTATTCGACTCTTCTAAGCCTAATTCAGGCCAATAAGGGTCGGAAGTTTGACTTTTGGTCAAATTTCCCAATTAATACTATAAACAAGGTTAATTGGATATGATTGTACATAGAAACAATATAATACTACTCCCAGATCTAGAGAACCCTGTTTTTCCTATGTTTCCCCTATTCGGAACTTATTATAAGGCCTAGTCCAATCAGGATTTAAAGTTAGGCATTTGGTCAAACTTCAAAATTAAGATTCGAAATAAGTTTAATAGATAATATTTGTACATCAAAACTATGCAATACCACTCTCGGCTCTTAAAAATCGCGTTTTCTCCCCGTTTTGGCCATATTAAACTCTTATAAGGCCTAATTCAGGCCAATCAGGACTGAAAGTTTGAGTTTGGTCAAACTTTCTAATTAAAACTAAAAACAAGGTTAATTAGTAGCAATTATAGATAGAAACTATATAGTACCACTCACAGCTCTTAAAACCACGTTTTCCCCCTTTTAGGCCATATTTGGCTCTTATAAGGCGTAATTCAAACCAATCAGGGCTGAGAGTTTGACTTTTGGTCAAACACCAAATTAAGGCTAGAAATAAGGTTAACTGGTAGCATCGGTGTATAGAAATAATATAATACAACTCTCGACTCTTAAAAACCACATTTTCTCTCATTTGGGACCTATTTGGCTCTTATATGCCTAATTCAGGCCAATCGGGAATGAACGTTTGACTTTTGGCCAAACTTTCAATTAAGACAAAAAACGAGATAATTTGTAGTAATTGTTTATATAAACTATGTGATACTAATCTCGGCTCTTGAACATTATGTTTTCCTCCCTGTTTTGCCCTACTCAAATCTTATAAGGTTTAGTTAAGGCCAATTAGTGTGAAAATTTAACTTTTATCAAACTTTCCCATTAACACTTGAAACAAAGTTATTGGAGGTAATTGTACATAGAATCTATATAATACAACTCCCAACTCTTGAGAACCACAATTTTTCCATGTTTGTTCCTTATTCGGCTCCAATAAGACCTAGTGTAGGCCAAAAGGGCTGAAAGTTTGGCTTTGGGTGAAACTTCCCAATTAATACTTGAAATAAGTTTAACTGATAGTATTTGTACATGAAAACTATGTAAAACTACTCTCGACTCTTGAGAATCACATTCTCCCTATATTTGCTCTTTATTCGACTCTCATATAGTCTAGTTCAGGCTAATTGGGGTTGAAAGTTTGAGTTTTAGTCAAACTTCTAGATTGAAACCCGAAACAAGGTTAATTAGAAGTAATTGTGCATAGTAACTTTGTAATACTAAGTTTAATTTATAGTATTTGTACATAAAAATATGTAATACCACTTTCGACAATTGAAAATCACGTTTTCTCCCCGTTTAGGCCATATTTGACTCTTATAAGGCTGAGTTCAGGCCAATCAGTGTTGAAAGTTTAACTTTTGATCAACCTTTTCAATTAAGATTAGAAATAAGTTTACTTGATAGTATTTATACATAAAAACTATGTAATACAACTCCTGGCTCTTGAAAATCACGATTTCTCCCTATTCTAGCCCTATTTAGCTCCTATATGGCCTAGTTCAAGCCAATCAGGGATGAAACTTTGATTTTTTAGTCAAACTTCTTAATTAAGACTAGTAGCAAGGTTAATTGATAGTAATTATGCGTAGTAACTATGTAATACTTCTCTTGGCTCTTAAGAACCACGTTTTCTCCCTGTTTGGGCCCTACTCGGCACTTATAAAGCTTAGCTCTGGCCAATTAAGGCCGAAAGTTTGGCTTTTGGTCAAACTTTCTAATTAATACTTGAAATAAGGTTAATTAGCATAATTGTACATAGAAACTTTGCAATACAACTCTCGTCTCTTGAATACTACATTTTTCTAATGTTTATTCCCTATTCGGCTCTTACATGGCCTAGCTCAGGTCGATCAAGGCTGAAAGCTTGAATTTTGTCAAACTTCCCGATTAAGACTAGAAAAAGGTTAATTGGTAGTATTTATACTTAAAAATTATGTTATATAACTCTCTGATCTTAAGAACCATGTTTTCTTCCCCTTTAGGCCCTATTCAACTCTTATATGGCCGTTTAGGCCAATCCGAGATAAAATTTTGACATTTAGTTAAACTCCCTAAGTACAACAAGAAACAAGGTTAATCGGTAGGTTTTGTATATAGAATGGTGTAGTACCACTCTTGACACTTGAAAATTTTGTTTTCTCCCCATTTAGGCCTATTCGGCTCTTTATAAAGCCTAGGTCAAGCCAATCAAAGCTGAAAGTTTGACTCTTAGTCAAACTTGTCAATTATGACTAGAAATAAGATTAATTGGTTGTATTTGAATATAAAAACTATGTATTATCTTTCCTGAATCTTGAGAACCACATTTTCTTCCATTGGGCCCTCTTCAACTCATATATATCCTAGTTCAGGCCGATCAGGGTGAAAGTTTGACTTTTGGTCAAACTTTCTAATTAAGACTAGAAACAAGATTAGATGGCAGTAATTGTATATGAAAACTCTGTAATACTACTCCTGGCTCTTAAGAGCCACGTTCTCGCCATGTTTGGGCCCCTATTCGACTCTTCTAAGCCTAATTCAGGCCAATAAGGGTCGGAAATTTGACTTTTGGTCAAATTTCCCAATTAATACTATAAACAAGGTTAATTGGATATGATTGTACATAGAAACAATATAATACTACTCCCAGATCTTGAGAACCCTATTTTTTCTATGTTTTCCCTATTCGGAACTTATTATAAGGCCTAGTCCAATCGAGATTGAAAGTTTGGCAATTGGTCAAACTTAAAATTAAGATTCGAAATAAGTTTAATAGATAATATTTGTACATCAAAACTATGCAATACCACGCTCAGCTCTTAAAAATCGCGTTTTCTCCCCGTTTTGGCCATATTAAACTCTTATAAGGCCTAATTCAGGCCAATCAGGACTGAAAGTTTGAGTTTTGGTCAAACTTTCTAATTAAAACTAAAAACAAGGTTAATTAGTAGCATTTATAGATAGAAACTTTATAGTACCACTCACAGCTCTTTAAAACCAAGTTTTCCCCCCTTTTAGGCCCTATTTGGCTCTTATAAGGCGTAATTCAAACCAATCGGGGCTGAGAGTTTGACTTTTGGTCAAACACCCAAATTAAGGCTAGAAATAAGGTTAACTGGTAGCATCGGTGTATAGAAATAAAATAATACCACTCTCGGCTCTTAAAAACCATATTTTCTCTCATTTGGGACCTATTTGGCTTTTATATGGCCTAGTTCAGGCAAATCGGGAATGAACGTTTGACTTTTGGCCAAACTTTTCAATTAAGACAAAAAAACGAGATAATTTGTAGTAATTGTTTATATAAACTATGTGATACTAATCTCGGCTCTTGAACATTATGTTTTCCTCCCTGTTTTGCCCTACTCAAATCTTATAAGGTTTAGTTAAGGCCAATTTGTGCTGAAAATTTAACTTTTACCAAACTTTCCCATTAACACTTGAAACAAAGTTATTTGGAGGTAATTATACATAGAATCTATATAATACAACTCCCAACTCTTGAGAACCACAATTTTTCCATGTTTGTTCCTTATTCGGCTCCAATATGACCTAGTGTAGGCCAAAAGGGCTGAAAGTTTGGCTTTGGGTGAAACTTCCCAATTAATACTTGAAATAAGTTTAACTGATAGTATTTGTACATGAAAACTATGTAAAACTACTCTCGACTCTTGAGAACCACATTCTCCCTATATTTGCTCTTTATTCGACTCTCATAGTCTAGTTCAGGCTAATTGGGGTTGAAAGTTTGAGTTTTAGTCAAACTTCTAGATTGAAACCCGAAACAAGGTTAATTAGAAGTAATTGTGCATAGTAACTTTATAATACTAAGTTTAATTTATAGTATTTGTACATAAAAACTATGTAATACCACTTTCGACAATTGAAAATCACGTTTTCTCCCCGTTTAGGCCATATTTGGCTCTTATAAGGCTGAGTTCAGGCCAATCAGTGTTGAAAGTTTAACTTTAGATCAACCTTTTCAATTAAGATTAGAAATAAGTTTACTTGATAGTATTTATACATAAAAACTATGTAATACAACTCCTGGCTCTTGAAAATCACGATTTCTCCCTATTCTAGCCCTATTTAGCTCCTATATGGCCTAGTTCAAGCCAATCAGGGATGAAATTTTGATTTTTTAGTCAAACTTCTTAATTAAGACTAATAGCATGGTTAATTGATAGTAATTATGCGTAGTAACTATGTAAAACTTCTCTTGGCTCTTAAGAACCACGTTTTCTCCCTGTTTGGGCCCTACTCGGCACTTATAAAGCTTAGCTCTGGCCAATTAAGGCCGAAAGTTTGGCTTTTGGTCAAACTTTCTAATTAACACTTGAAATAAGGTTAATTAGCAGTAATTGTACATAGAAACTTTGCAATACTACTCTCGTCTCTTGAATACTACATTTTTCTAATGTTTATTCCCAATTCGGCTCTTACATGGCCTAGCTCAGGTCGATCAAGGCTGAAAGCTTGAATTTTTGTCAAACTTCCCGATTAAGACTAGAAAAAGGTTAATTGGTAGTATTTATACTTAAAAATTATGTTATATAACTCTCTGATCTTAAGAACCATGTTTTCTTCCCCTTTAGGCCCTATTCAACTCTTATATGGCCGTTTAGGCCAATCGGAGATAAAATTTTGACTTTTAATAAACTTCCTAAGTACAACAAGAAATAAGGTTAATCGGTAGGTTTTGTATATAGATTGGTGTAGTACCACTCTTGACACTTGAAAATTTTGTTTTCTCCCCATTTAGGCCTATTCGGCTCTTTATAAAGCCTAGTTCAGGCCAATCAAAGCTGAAAGTTTGACTCTTAGTCAAACTTGTCAATTATGACTAGAAATAAGATTAATTGGTTGTATTTGAATATAAAAACTATGTATTATCATTCCTGAATCTTGAGAACCACATTTTCTTCCCATTGGGCCCTTTTCAACTCATATATATCCTAGTTCAGGCCGATCAGGGTGAAAGTTTGACTTTTGGTCAAACTTTCTAATTAAGACTAGAAACAAGATTAGATGGCAGTAATTGTATATGAAAACTCTGTAATACTACTCCTGGCTCTTAAGAGCCACGTTCTCGCCATGTTGGGCTCCTATTCGACTCTTTTAAGCCTAATTCAGGCCAATAAGGGTCGGAAGTTTGACTTTTGGTCAAATTTCCCAATTAATACTATAAATAAGGTTAATTGGATATGATTGTACATAGAAACAATATAATACTACTCCCAAATCTTGAGAACCCTGTTTTTCCTATGTTTCCCCTATTCGGAACTTATTATAAGGCCTAGTCCAATCGGGATTGAAAGTTTGGCATTTGGTCAAACTTCAAAATTAAGATTCGAAATAAGTTTAATAGATAATATTTGTACATCAAAACTATGCAATACCACGCTCAGCTCTTAAAAATCGCGTTTTCTCCCCGCTTTGGCCATATTAAACTCTTATAAGGCCTAATTCAGGCCAATCGGGACTGAAAGTTTGAGTTTTGGTCAAACTTTCTAATTAAAACTAAAAACAAGGTTAATTAGTAGCATTTATAGATAGAAACTATATAGTACCACTCACAGCTCTTTAAAACCACGTTTTCCCCCTTTTAGGCCCTATTTGGCTCTTATAAGGCGTAATTCAAACCAATCGGGGCTGAGAGTTTGACTTTTGGTCAAACACCCAAATAAGGCTAGAAATAAGGTTAACTGGTAGCATCGGTGTATAAAAATAATATAATACCACTCTCGGCTCTTAAAAACCATATTTTCTCTCATTTGGGACCTATTTGGCTCTTATTTGGCCTAGTTCAGGCCAATCGGGAATGAACGTTTGACTTTTGGCCAAACTTTCAATTAAGACAAAAAACGAGATAATTTGTGATAATTGTTTATATAAACTATGTGATACTAATCTCGGCTCTTGAACATTATGTTTTCCTCCCTTTTTGCCCTACTCAAATCTTATAAGGTTTAGTTAAGGCCAATTTGTGCTGAAAATTTAACTTTTACCAAACTTTCCCATTAACACTTGAAACAAAGTTATTTGGAGGTAATTGTACATAGAATCTATATAATATAACTCCCAACTCTTGAGAACCACAATTTTTCCATGTTTGTTCCTTATTCGGCTCCAATAAGACCTAGTGTAGGCCAAAAGGGCTGAAAGTTTGGCTTTGGGTGAAACTTCCTAATTAATACTTGAAATAAGTTTAACTGATAGTATTTGTACATGAAAACTATGTAAAACTACTCTCGACTCTTGAGAACCACATTCTCCCTATATTTGCTCTTTATTCGACTCTCATATAGTCTAGTTCAGGCTAATTGGGGTTGAAAGTTTGAGTTTTAGTCAAACTTCTAGATTGAAACCCGAAACAAGGTTAATTAGAAGTAATTGTGCATAGTAACTTTGTAATACTAAGTTTAATTTATAGTATTTGTACATAAAAACTTGTAATACCACTTTCGACAATTGAAAATACGTTTTCCCCCGTTTAGGCCATATTTGGCTCTTATAAGGCTGAGTTCAGGCCAATCAGTGTTGAAAGTTTAACTTTAGATCAACCTTTTCAATTAAGATTAGAAATAAGTTTACTTGATAGTATTTATACATAAAAACTATGTAATATAATTCCTGGCTCTTGAAAATCATGATTTCTCCCTATTCTAGCCCTATTTAGCTCCTATATGGCCTAGTTCTAGCCAATCAGGGATGAAACTTTGATTTTTTAGACAAACTTCCTAATTAAGACTAGTAGCAAGGTTAATTGATAGTAATTATGCGTAGTAACTATGTAATACTTCTCTTGGCTCTTAAGAACCACGTTTTCTCCCTGTTTGGGCCCTACTCGGCACTTATAAAGCTTAGCTCTGGCCAATTAAGGCCGAAAGTTTGGCTTTTGGTCAAACTTTCTAATTAATACTTGAAATAAGGTTAATTAGCAGTAATTGTACATAGAAACTTTGCAATACTACTCTCGTCTCTTGAATACTACATTTTTCTAATGTTTATTCCCTATTCGGCTCTTACATGGCCTAGTCAGGTCGATCAAGGCTGAAAGCTTGAATTTCTATCAAACTTCCTGATTAAGACTAGAAAAAGGTTAATTAGTAGTATTTATACTTAAAAATTATGTTATATAACTCTCTGATCTTAAGAACCATGTTTTCTTCCCCTTTAGGCCATATTCAACTCTTATATGGCCGTTTAGGCCAATCGGGGATAAAATTTTTACTTTTAGTTAAACTTCCTAAGTACAACAAAAAACAAGGTTAATCGGTAGGTTTTGTATATAGAATGGTGTAATACCACTCTTGACACTTGAAAATTTTGTTTTCTCCCCGTTTAGGCCTATTCGGCTCTTTATAAAGCCTAGTTCAGGCCAATCAAAGCTGAAATTTTGACTCTTAGTCAAACTTGTCAATTATGACTAGAAATAAGATTAATTGGTTGTATTTGAATATAAAAACTATGTATTATCATTCCTGGATCTTGAGAACCACATTTTCTCCCCATTGGGCCCTCTTCAACTCATATATATCCTAGTTCAGGCCAATCAGGGTCAAAGTTTGACTTTTGGTCAAACTTTCTAATTAAGACTAGAAACAAGATTAGATGGCAGTAATTGTTTATGAAAACTCTGTAATAGTACTCTTGCTCTTAAGAGCCACGTTCTCGCCATGTTTGGGCCCCTATTCGACTCTTCTAACCTAATTAAGGCCAATAAGGGTCGGAAGTTTGACTTTTGGTCAAATTTCCCAATTAATACTATAAACAAGGTTAATTGGATATGATTGTACATAGAAACAATATAATACTACTCCCAGATCTTGAAAACCATATTTTCCCTATGTTTTCCCCTATTTGGAACTTATTATAAGGCCTAGTCTAATCGTGGATGAAAGTTTGGCATTTGATCAAACTTCAAAATTAAGATTCGAAATAAGTTTAATAGATAATATTTGTACATCAAAACTAGGCAATACCACTCTCGGCTCTTAAAAATCACGTTTTCTCCCCGTTTAGGCCATATTAAACTCTTATAAGGCCTAATTCAGGCCAATCGGGACTGAAAGTTTGAGTTTTGGTCAAACTTTCTAATTAAAACTAAAAACAAGGTTAATTAGTAGCATTTATAGATAGAAACTATATAGTACCACTCACAGCTCTTCAAAACCACGTTTTCCCCCCTTTTAGGCACTATTTGGCA
This sequence comes from Agave tequilana, assembly GCA_038442645.1. NCBI lineage: Eukaryota > Viridiplantae > Streptophyta > Magnoliopsida > Asparagales > Asparagaceae > Agave > Agave tequilana. Next base: position 19,297 of record JAVJIF010024862.1, on the reverse strand, counting down.
CTTATAAGTCGTAATTCAAACCAATCGGGGCTGAGAGTTTGACTTTTGGTCAAACACTCCAATTAAGGCTAGAAGTAAGGTTAACTGGTAGCATCGGTGTATAGAAATAATATAATACCACTCTCAGCTCTTAAAAACCACATTTTCTCTCATTTGGGCCCTATTTGGCTCTTATATGGCCTAGTTCAGGCCAATCGGGAATGAACGTTTATCTTTTGGCCAAACTTTCCAATTAAGACAAAAAACGAGATAATTTGTAATAATTGTTTATATAAACTATGTAATACTAATCTCGGCTCTTGAACACTATGTTTTCCTCCCCGTTTTGCCCTACTCAACTCTTATAAGGTTTAGTTCAGGCCAATCAGTGCTGAAAATTTAAATTTTACCAAACTTCCCCATTAATACTTGAAACAAAGTTAGTTGGAGGTAATTGTACATAGAATCTATATAATACAACTCTCAACTCTTGAGAATCACATTTTTCCCATGTTTGTTCATTATTCGGCTCCAATAAGACCTAGTGTAGGCCAAAAGGGCTGAAAGTTTGGCTTTGGGTGAAACTTCCCAATAAGACTTGAAATAAGTTTAACTGATAGTATTTGTACATAAAAACTATGTAAAACTACTCTCGACTCTTGAGAACCACATTCCCCCTATATTTGCTCCTTATTCGACTCTCATATGGTCTAGTTCAGGCTAATAGGGGTTGAAAGTTTGAGTTTTAGTCAAACTTCTAGATTGAAACCCGAAACAAGGTTAATTAGAAGTAATTGTGCATAGTAACTTTGTAATACTAAGTTTAATTTATAGTATTTGTACATAAAAACTATGTAATACCACTTTTGACAATTGAAAATCACGTTTTCTCCCCGTTTAGGCCATCTTTGGCTCTTATAAGGCTGAGTTCAGGCCAATCAGTGTTGAAAGTTTAACTTTGATCAACCTTTTCAATTAAGATTAGAAATAAGTTTACTTGATAGTATTTATACATAAAAACTATGTAATACAACTCCTGGCTCTTGAAAATCACTATTTCTCCCTATTCTAGCCCTATTTAGCTCCTATATGGCCTAGTTCAAGCCAATCAGGGATGAAATTTGATTTTTTAGTCAAACTTCCTAATTAAGACTACTAGTAGCAAGGTTAATTGATAGTAATTATGCGTAGTAACTATGTAATACTTCTCTTGGCTCTTAAGAACCACGTTTTCTCCCTGTTTGGGCCCTACTCGGCACTTATAAAGCTTAGCTCTGGCCAATTAAGGCCGAAAGTTTGGCTTTTGGTCAAACTTTCTAATTAATACTTGAAATAAGGTAGTTAGCAGTAATTGTACATAGAAACTTTGAAATACTACTCTCGTCTCTTGAATACTACATTTTTCTAATGTTTATTCCCTATTCGGCTCTTACATGGCCTAGTTCAGGTCGATTAAGGCTGAAAGCTTGAATTTCTGTCAAACCTCCCGATTAATACTAGAAAAAGGTTAATTGGTAGTATTTATACTTAAAAATTATGTTATATAACTCTCTGATCTTAAGAACTATGTTTTCTTCCCGTTTAGGCCCTATTCAACTCTTATATGGCCGTTTAGGCCAATCGGGGATAAAATTTTGACTTTTAGTTAAACTTCCTAAGTACAAAAAGAAATGAGGTTAATCGGTAGGTTTTGTATATAGAATGGTGTAATACCATTCTTGACACTTGAAAATTTTGTTTTCTCCCCGTTTAGGCCCATTCGGCTCTTTATAAAGCCTAGTTCAGGCCAATCAAAGCTGAAAGTTTGACTCTTAGTCAAACTTGTCAATTATGACTAGAAATAAGATTAATTGGTTGTATTTGAATATAAAAACTATGTATTATCATTCCTGGATCATGAGAACCACATTTTCTCCCCATTGGGCCCTCTTCAACTCATATATATCCTAGTATAGGCCAATCAGGGTGAAAGTTTGACCAAAGGTCAAACTTTCTAATTAAGACTAAAAACAAGATTAGATGGCAGTAATTGTATATGAAAACTCTGTAATACTACTCCTGGCTCTTAAGAGCCTCATTTTCGCCATGTTTGGCCCCTATTCGACTCTTTTAAGCCTAATTCAGGCCAATAAGGGTCGGAAGTTTGAGTTTTGGTAATTTCTCAATTAATACTATAAACAAGGTTAATTGGATATGATTGTACATAGAAACAATATAATACTACTCCCAGATCTTGAGAACCATGTTTTCTCTATGTTTTCCCCTATTCGGAACATATTATAAGGCCTAGTCTAATCGGGGTTGAAAGTTTGGCATTTGGTCAAACTTCAAAATTAAGATTCGAAATAAGTTTAATAGATAATATTTGTACATCAGAACTATGCAATACCACTCTCGGCTCTTAAAAATCGCGTTTTCTCCCCCGTTTAGGCCATATTAAACTCTTATAAGGCCTAATTCAGGCCAATCGGGACTGAAAGTTTGAGTTTTGGTCAAACTTTCTAATTAAAACTAAAAATAAGGTTAATTAGTAGCTTTTATAGATAGAAACTATATACTCACAGCTCTTCAAAACCACGTTTTCCCCCCTTTTAGGCCCTATTTGGCTCTTATAAGGCGTAATTCAAACCAATCAGGGCATAGAGTTTGACTTTTGGTCAAACTCCCCAATTAAGGCTAGAAATAAGGTTAAATGGTAGCATCGGTGTATAGAAATAATATAACACCACTCTCGGCTCTTAAAAACCACATTTTCTCCCATTTGGGCCTAATTTGGCTCTTATATGGCCTAGTTCAGGCCAATCGGGAATGAACGTTTGACTTTTGGCCAAACTTTTCAATTAAGACAAAAAAGGAGATAATTTGTAGTAATTGTTTATATAAACTATGTAATACTAATCTCTGCTCTTGAACACTTTATTTCCTTCCCGTTTTGCCCTACTCAACTCTTATAAGGTCTAGTTCAGGCCAATCAGTGCTGAAAATTTAACTTTTACCAAACTTCCCCATTAACACTTGAAACAAAGTTAGTTGGAGGTAATTGTACATAGAATCTATATAATACAACTCCCAACTCTTGAGAACCACATATTTCCCATGTTCGTTCCTTATTCGGCTCCAATAAGACCTAGTGTAGGCCAAAAGGGCTGAAAATTTAGCTTTGGGTGAAACTTCCCAATTAAGACTTGAAATAAGTTTAACTGATAGTATTTGTACATAAAAACTATGTAAAACTACTCTCGACTCTTGAGAACCACACTCTCCCTATATTTGCTCCTTATTCGACTCTCATATGGTCTAGTTCAGGCTAATAGGGTTGAAAGTTTGAGTTTTAGTCAAACTTCTAGATTGAAACCCGAAACAAGGTTAATTAGAAGTAATTGTGCATAGTAACTTTGTAATACTAAATTTAATTTATAGTATTTGTACATAAAAACTATGTAATACCACTTTTGACAATTGAAAATCACGTTTTTCCCCGTTTAGGCCATCTTTGGCTCTTATAAGGCTGAGTTCAGGCCAATCAGTGTTGAAAGTTTAACTTTTGATCAACCTTTTCAATTAAGATTAGAAATAAGTTTACTTGATAGTATTTATACATAAAAACTATGTAATACAACTCCTGGCTCTTGAAAATCACTATTTCTCCCTATTCTAGACCCTATTTAGCTCCTATATGGCCTAGTTCAAGCCAATCAGGGATGAAATTTGATTTTTTAGTCAAACTTCCTAATTAAGACTACTAGTAGCAAGGTTAATTGATAGTAATTATGCGTAGTAACTATGTAATACTTCTCTTGGCTCTTTAAGAACCACGTTTTCTCCCTGTTTGGGCCCTACTCGGCACTTATAAAGCTTAGCTCTGGCCAATTAAGGCCGAAAGTTTGGCTTTTGGTCAAACTTTCTAATTAATACTTGAAATAAGGTTAGTTAGCAGTAATTGTACATAGAAACTTTGAAATACTACTCTCGTCTCTTGAATACTACATTTTTCTAATGTTATTCCCTATTCGGCTCTACATGGCCTAGTTCAGGTCGATAAGGCTGAAAGCTTGAATTTCTGTCAAACCTCCCGATTAATACTAGAAAAAGGTTAATTGGTAGTATTTATACTTAAAAATTATGTTATATAACTCTCTGATCTTAAGAACCATGTTTTCTTCCCCTTTAGGCCCTATTCAACTCTTATATGGCCGTTTAGGCCAATCGGGGATAAAATTTTGACTTTTAGTTAAACTTCCTAAGTACAACAAGAAACAAGGTAAATCGGTAGGTTTTGTATATAGAATGGTGTAATACCACTCTTGACACTTGAAAATTTTGTTTTCTCCCCGTTTAGGCCTATTCGGCTCTTTATAAAGCCTAGTTCAGGCCAATCAAAGCTGAAAGTTTGACTCTTAGTCAAACTTGTCAATTATGACTAGAAATAAGATTAATTGGTTGTATTTGAATATAAAAACTATGTATTATCATTCCTGGATCATGAGAATCACATTTTCTCCCCATTGGGCCCTCTTCAACTCATATATATCCAGTATAGGCCAATCAGGGTGAAAGTTTGACCAAAGGTCAAACTTTCTAATTAAGACTAGAAACAAGATTAGATGGCAGTAATGTATATATAAAAACTCAGTAATACTACTCCTGGCTCTTAAGAGCCTCGTTTTCGCCATGTTTGGGCCCCTATTCGACTCTTTTAAGCCTAATTCAGGCCAATAAGGGTCGGAAGTTTGACTTTTGGTAATTTCTCAATTAATACTATAAACAAGGTTAATTGGATATGATTGTACATAGAAACAATATAATACTACTCCCAGATCTTGAGAACCATGTTTTCCCTATGTTTTCCCCTATTCGGAACTTATTATAAGGCCTAGTCTAATCGGGGTTGAAAGTTTGGCATTTGGTCAAACTTCAAAATTAAGATTCGAAATAAGTTTAATAGATAATATTTGTACATCAAAACTATGCAATACCACTCTCGGCTCTTAAAAATCGCGTTTTCTCCCCATTAGGCCATATTAAACTCTTATAAGGCCTAATTAAGGCCAATCGGGACTGAAAGTTTGAGTTTTGGTCAAACTTTCTAATTAAAACTAAAAACAAGATTAATTAGTAGCTTTATAGATAGAAACTATATACTCACAGCTCTTCAAAAACCTGTTTTCCCCCCTTTTAGGCCCTATTTGGCTCTTATAAGGCGTAATTCAAACCAATCAGGGCATAGAGTTTGACTTTTGGTCAAACCCCAATTAAGGCTAGAAATAAGGTTAAATGGTAGCATCGGTGTATAGAAATAATATAACACCACTCTCGGCTCTTAAAAACACATTTTCTCCATTTGGGCCCAATTTAGCTCTTATATGGCCTAGTTCAGGCCAATCGGGAATGAACGTTTGACTTTTGGCCAAACTTTCAATTAAGACAAAAAATGAGATAATTTTGTAGTAATTGTTTATATAAACTATGTAATACTAATCTCTGCTCTTGAACACTTTATTTTCCTTCCCGTTCTACTCAACTCTTATAAGGTCTAGTTCAGGCCAATCAGTGCTGAAAATTTAACTTTTACCAAACTTCCCCATTAACACTTGAAACAAAGTTAGTTGGACGTAATTGTACATAGAATCTATATAATACAACTCCCAACTCTTGAGAACCACATATTTCCCATGTTCGTTCCTTATTCGGCTCTAATAAGAACTAGTGTAGGCCAAAAGGGCTGAAAATTTAGCTTTGGGTGAAACTTCCCAATTAAAACTTGAAATAAGTTTAACTGATAGTATTTGTACATAAAAACTATGTAAAACTACTCTCGACTCTTGAAACCACACTCTCCCTATATTTGCTCCTTATTCGACTTTCATATGGTCTAGTTCAGGCTATTTGGGTTGAAAGTTTGAGTTTTAGTCAAACTTCTAGATTGAAACCCGAAACAAGGTTAATTAGAAGTAATTGTGCATAGTAACTTTGTAATACTAAGTTTAATTTATAGTATTTGTACATAAAAACTATGTAATACCACTTTTGACAATTGAAAATCACGTTTTCTCCCCGTTTAGGCCATATTTGGCTCTTATAAGGCTGAGTTCAGGCCAATCAGTGTTGAAAGTTTAACTTTTGATCAACCTTTTCAATTAAGATTAGAAATAAGTTTACTTGATAGTATTTATACATAAAAACTATGTAATACAACTCCTGGCTCTTGAAAATCACTGTTTCTCCTATTCTAGCCCTATTTAGCTCCTATATGGCCTAGTTCAAGCCAATCAGGGATGAAACTTTGATTTTTTAGTCAAACTTCCTAATTAAGACTAGTAGCATGGTTAATTGATAGTAATTATGCATAGTAACTATGTAATACTTCTCTTGGCTCTTAAGAACCACGTTTTCTCCCTGTTTGGGCCCTACTCGGCACTTATAAAGCTTAGCTCTGGCCAATTAAGGCCGAAAGTTTGGCTTTTGGTCAAACTTTCTAATTAATACTTGAAATAAGGTTAGTTAGCAGTAATTGTACATAGAAACTTTGCAATACTACTCTCGTCTCTTGAATACTACATTTTTCTAGTGTTTATTCCCTATTCGGCTCTTACATGGCCTAGTTCAGGTCGATCAAGGCTGTAAGCTTGAATTTCTGTCAAACTCCCGATTAAGACTAGAAAAAGGTTAATTGGTAGTATTTATACTTAAAAATTATGTTTTATAACTCTCTGATCTTAAGAACCATTTTTTCTTCCCCTTTAGGCCCTATTCTACTCTTATATGGCCGTTTAGGCCAATCGGGGATAAAATTTTGACTTTTAGTTAAACTTCCTAAGTACAACAAGAAACAAGGTTAATGGTAGGTTTGTATATAGAATGGTGTAATACCACTCTTGACACTTGAAAATTTTGTTTTCTCCCCGTTTAGGCCTATTCGGCTCTTTATAAAGCCTAGTTCAGGCCAATCAAAGCTGAAAGTTTGACTCTTAGTCAAACTTGTCAATTATGACTAGAAATAAGATTAATTGGTTGTATTTGAATATAAAAACTATATATTATCATTTCTGGATCTTGAGAACCACATTTTCTCCCCATTGGGCCCTCTTCAACTAATATATATCCTAGTTCAGGCCAATCAAGGTGAAAGTTTGACTTTTGGTCAAACTTTCTAATTAAGACTAGAAACAAGATTAGATAGTAATAATTGTATATGAAAACTCTGTAATACTACTCCTGGCTCTTAAAATCCACGTTTTCGCCATGTTTGGGCCCCTATTCGACTCTTTTAAGCCTAATTCAGGCCAATAGGGTCGAAAGTTTGACTTTTGGTCAAATTTCCCAATTAATACAATAAATAAGGTTAATTGGATATGATTGTACATAGAAACAATATAATACTACTCTCAGATCTTGAGAACCATGTTTTCCCTATGTTTTCCACTATTCGGAACTTATTATAAGGCCTAGTCCAATCGGGGTTGAAAGTTTGGCATTTGGTCAAACTTCAAAATTAAGATTCAAAATAAGTTTAATAGATAATATTTGTACATCAAAACTATGCAATACCACTCTCGGCTCTTAAAAATCGCGTTTTCTCCCCCGTTTAGGCCATTTAAACTCTTATAAGGCCTAATTCAGGCCAATCGGGACTGAAAGTTTAAGTTTTGGTCAAACTTTCTAATTAAAACTAAAAACAAGGTTAATTAGTAGCATATATAGATAGAAACTATATAGTACCACTCACAGCTCTTCAAACCACGTTTTCCCCCCTTTTAGGCCCTATTTGGCTCTTATAAGGCGTAATTCAAACCAATCGGGGCTGAGAGTTTGACTTTTGGTCAAACTCCCCAATTAAGGCTAGAAATAAGGTTAAATGGTAGCATCGGTGTATAAAATAATATAATACCACTCTCGGCTCTTAAAAATCACATTTTCTCTCATTTGGCCCTATTTGGCTCTTATATGGCCTAGTTCAGGCCAATCGGGAATGAACGTTTGACTTTTGGCAAACTTTCCAATTAAGACAAAAAATGAGATAATTTGTAGTAATTGTTTATATAAACTATGTAATACTAATCTCGGCCTTGAACACTATGTTTTCCTCCCCGTTTTACCCTACTCAACTCTTATAAGGTCTAGTTCAGGCCAATCAGTGCTGAAAATTTACTTTTACCAAACTTCCCCATTAACACTTGAAACAAAGTTAGTTGGAGGTAATTGTACATAGAATATATATAATACAACTCTCAACTCTTGAGAACCATATTTTTCCCATGTTCGTTCCTTATTCGGCTCCAATAAGACCTAGTGTAGGCTAAAAGGGCTGAAAGTTTGGCTTTGGGTGAAACTTCCCAATTAAGACTTGAAATAAGTTTAACTGATAGTATTTGTACATAAAAACTATGTAAAACTACTCTCGACTCTTGAGAACCACATTCTCCCTATATTTGCTCCTTATTCGACTCTCATATGGTCTAGTTCAGGCTAATTGGGGTTAAAAGTTTGAGTTTTAGTCAAACTTCTAGATTGAAACCCGAAATAAGGTTAATTAGAAGTAATTGTGCATAAAAACTTTGTAATACTAAGTTTAATTTATAGTATTTGTACATAAAAACTATGTAATACCACTTTCGACAATTGAAAATCATTTTTCTCCCGTTTAGGCCATATTTGGCTCTTAATAAGGCTGAGTTCAGGCCAATCAGTGTTGAAAGTTTAACTTTTGATCAACCTTTTCAATTAAGATTAGAAATAAGTTTACTTGATAGTATTTATACATAAAAACTATGTAATACAACTCCTGGCTCTTGAAAATCACGATTTCTCCCTATTCTAACCCTATTTAGCTCCTATATGGCCTAGTTCAAGCCAATCAGGGATGAAACTTTGATTTTTTAGTCAAACTTCCTAATTAAGACTAGTAGCAAGGTTAATTGATAGTAATTATGCGTAGTAACTATGTAATACTTCTCTTAACTCTTAAGAACCACGTTTTCTCCCTGTTTGGGCTCTACTCGGCACTTATAAAGCTTATCTCTGGCCAATTAAGGCCGAAAGTTTGGCTTTTGGTAAAACTTTCTAATTAATACTTGAAATAAGGTTAGTAAGCAGTAATTGTACATAGAAACTTTGCAATACTACTCTCGTCTCTTGAATACTATATTTTTCTAATGTTTATTCCCTATTCGGCTCTTACATGGCCTAGTTCAGGTCGATCAAGGCTGAAAGCTTGAATTTCTGTCAAAATCTCCGATTAAGACTAGAAAAAGGTTAATTGGCAGTATTTATACTTAAAAATTATGTTATATAACTCTCTGATCTTAAGAGCCATGTTTTCTTCCCCTTTAGGCCCTATTCAACTCTTATATGGCCGTTTAGGCCAATCGGGGATAAAATTTGACTTTTAGTTATACTTCCTAAGTACAACAAGAAACAAGGTAAATCGGTAGGTTTTGTATATAGAATGGTGTAATACCACTCTTGACACTTGAAAATTTTGTTTTCTCCCCGTTTAGGCCTATTCGGCTCTTTATAAAGCCTAGTTCAAGCCAATCAAAGCTGAAAGTTTGACTCTTAGTCAAACTTGTCAATTATGACTAGAAATAAGATTAATTGGTTGTATTTGAATATAAAAACTATGTATTATCATTCCTGGATCTTGAGAACCACATTTTCTCCCCATTGGGCCCTCTTCAACTCATATATATATCCTAATTCAGGCCAATCAGGGTGAAAGTTTGACTTTTGGTCAAACTTTCTAATTAAGACTAGAAACAAGATTAGATGGCAGTAATTGTATATGAAAACTCTGTAATACTACTCCTGGCTCTTAAGAGCCACGTTTTCGCCATGTTTGGGCCCCTATTCGACTCTTTTAAGCCTAATTCAGGCCAATAAGGGTCGGAAGTTTGACTTTTGGTCAAATTTCCCAATTAATACTATAAACAAGGTAAATTGGATATGATTGTACATAGAAACAATATAATACTACTCCCAGATCTTGAGAACCATGTTTTCCCTATGTTTTCCCCTATTCAGAACTTATTATAAGGCATAGTCCAATCGGGGTTGAAAGTTTGGCATTTGGTCAAACTTCAAATTAAGATTCAAAATAAGTTAATAGATAATATTTGTACATCAAAACTATGCAATACCACTCTTGGCTCTTAAAAATCGCATTTTCTCCCCCTTTAGGCCATATTAAACTCTTATAAGGCCTAATTCAGGCCAATCGGGACTGAAAGTTTGAGTTTTGGTCAAACTTTCTAATTAAAACTAAAAACAAGGTTAATTAGTAGCATATATAGATAGAAACTATATAGTACCACTCACAGCTCTTCAAAACCACGTTTTCCCCCCTTTTAGGCCCTATTTGGCTTATAAGGCGTAATTCAAACCAATCAGGGCATAGAGTTTGACTTTTGGTCAAACTCCCCAATTAAGGCTAGAAATAAGGTTAAATGGTAGCATCGGTGTATAGAAATAATATAACACCACTCTCGGCTCTAAAAAACCACATTTTCACCCATTTGGGCCTAATTTGGCTCTTATATGGCCTAGTTCAGGCCAATCGGGAATGAACGTTTGACTTTTGGCCAAACTTTTCAATTAAGATAAAAAGGAGATAATTTGTAGTAATTGTTTATATAAACTATGTAATACTAATCTCTGCTCTTGAACACTTTATTTTCCTTCCCGTTTTGCCCTACTCAACTCTTATAAGGTCTAGTTCAGGCCAATCATTGCTGAAAATTTAACTTTTACCAAACTTCCCCATTAACACTTGAAACAAAGTTAGTTGGAGGTAATTGTACATAGAATCTATATAATACAACTCCCAACTCTTGAGAACCACATATTTCCCATGTTCGTTCCTTATTCGGCTCCAATAAGACCTAGTGTAGGCCAAAAGGGCTGAAAATTTAGCTTTGGGTGAAACTTCCCAATTAAAACTTGAAATAAGTTTAACTGATAGTATTTGTACATAAAAACTATGTAAAACTACTCTCGACTCTTGAGAACCACACTCTCCCTATATTTGCTCCTTATTCGACTCTCATATGGTCTAGTTCAGGCTAATTGGGGTTGAAAGTTTGAGTTTTAGTCAAACTTCTAGATTGAAACCCGAAACAAAGTTAATTAGAAGTAATTGTGCATAGTAACTTTGTAATACTAATTTAATTTATAGTATTTGTACATAAAAACTATGTAATACCACTTTGACAATTGAAAATCACGTTTTCTCCCCGTTTAGGCCATCTTTGGCTCTTATAAGGCTGAGTTCAGGCCAATCAGTGTTGAAAGTTTAACTTTTGATCAACCTTTTCAATTAAGATTAGAAATAAGTTTACTTGATAGTATTTATACATAAAAACTATGTAATACAACTCCTGGCTCTTGAAAATCACTATTTCTCCCTATTCTAGCCCTATTTAGCTCCTATATGGCCTAGTTCAAGTCAATCAGGGATGAAATTTGATTTTTTAGTCAAACTTCCTAATTAAGACTACTAGTAGCAAGGTTAATTGATAGTAATTATGCGTAGTAACTATGTAATACTTCTCTTGCTCTTAAGAACCACGTTTTCTCCCTGTTTGGGCCCTACTCGGCACTTATAAAGCTTAGCTCTGGCCAATTAAGGCCGAAAGTTTGGCTTTTGGTCAAACTTTCTAATTAATACTTGAAATAAGGTTAGTTAGCCGTAATTGTACATAGAAACTTTGAAATACTACTCTCGTCTCTTGAATACTACATTTTTCTAATGTTTATTCCCTATTCGGCTCTTACATGGCCTAGTTCAGGTCGATAAGGCTGAAAGCTTGAATTTCTGTCAAACCTCCCGATTAATACTAGAAAAAGGTTAATTGGTAGTATTTATACTTAAAAATTATGTTATATAACTCTCTGATCTTAAGAACCATGTTTTCTTCCCCTTTAGGCCCTATTCAACTCTTATATGGCCGTTTAGGCCAATCGGGGATAAAATTTTGACTTTTAGTTAAACTTTAAGTACAACAAGAAACAAGGTAAATCGGTAGGTTTTGTATATAGAATGGTGTAATACCACTCTTGACACTTGAAAATTTTGTTTTCTCCCCGTTTAGGCCTATTCGGCTCTTTATAAAGCCTAGTTCAAGCCAATCAAAGCTGAAAGTTTGACTCTTAGTCAAACTTGTCAATTATGACTAGAAAAGATTAATTGGTTGTATTTGAATATAAAAACTATGTATTATCATTCCTGGATCATGAGAACCACATTTTCTCCCCATTGGGCCCTCTTCAACTCATATATATCCTAGTATAGGCCAATCAGGGTGAAAGTTTGACCAAAGGTCAAACTTTCTAATTAAGACTAGAAACAAGATTAGATGGCAGTAATTGTATATGAAAACTCTGTAATACTACTCCTGGCTCTTAAGAGCCTCGTTTTCGCCATGTTTGGGCCCCTATTCGACTCTTTTAAGCCTAATTCAGGCCAATAAGGGTCGGAAGTTTGACTTTTGGTAATTTCTCAATTAATACTATAAACAAGGTTAATTGGATATGATTGTACATAGAAACAATATAATACTACTCCCAGATCTTGAGAACCATGTTTTCCCTATGTTTTCCCCTATTCGGAACTTATTATAAGGCCTAGTCTAATCGGGGTTGAAAGTTTGGCATTTGGTCAAACTTCAAAATTAAGATTCGAAATAAGTTTAATAGATAATATTTGTACATCAAAACTATGCAATACCACTCTCGGCTCTAAAAATCGCGTTTTCCCCCGTTTAGGCCATATTAAACTCTTATATAAGCCTAATTCAGGCCAATCGGGACTGAAAGTTTGAGTTTTGGTCAAACTTTCTAATTAAAACTAAAAACAAGATTAATTAGTAGCTTTATAGATAGAAACTATATACTCACAGCTCTTCAAAACCATGTTTTCCCCCATTTTAGGCCCTATTTGGCTCTTATAAGGCGTAATTCAAACCAATCAGGGCATATAGTTTGACTTTTGGTCAAACTCCCAATTAAGGCTAGAAATAAGGTTAATGGTAGCATCGGTGTATAGAAATAATATAACACCACTCTCGGCTCTTAAAAACCACATTTTCTCCATTGGGGCCCAATTTTGCTCTTATATGGCCTAGTTCAGGCCAATCGGGAATGAACGTTTGACTTTTGGCCAAACTTTTCAATTAAGACAAAAAATGAGATAATTTGTAGTAATTGTTTATATAAACTATGTAATACTAATCTCTGCTCTTGAACACTTTATTTTCCTTCCGTTCTACTCAACTCTTATAAGGTCTAGTTCAGGCCAATCAGTGCTGAAAATTTAACTTTTACCAAACTTCCCCATTAACACTTGAAACAAAGTTAGTTGGAGGTAATTGTACATAGAATCTATAATACAACTCCCAACTCTTGAGAACCACATATTTCCATGTTCGTTCCTTATTCGGCTCTAATAAGACCTAGTGTAGGCCAAAAGGGCTGAAAATTTAGCTTTGGGTGAAACTTCCCAATTAAAACTTGAAATAAGTTTAACTGATAGTATTTGTACATAAAAACTATGTAAAACTACTCTCGACTCTTGAGAACCATACTTCTCCCTATATTTGCTCCTTATTCGACTTTCATATGGTCTAGTTCAGGCTATTTGGGGTTGAAAGTTTGAGTTTTAGTCAAACTTCTAGATTGAAACCCGAAACAAGGTTAATTAGAAGTAATTGTGCATAGTAACTTTGTAATACTAAGTTTAATTTATAGTATTTGTACATAAAAACTATGTAATACCACTTTTGACAATTGAAAATCACGTTTTCTCCCCGTTTAGGCCATATTTGGCTCTTATAAGGCTGAGTTCAGGCCAATCAGTGTTGAAAGTTTAACTTTTGATCAACCTTTTCAATTAAGATTAGAAATAAGTTTACTTGATAGTATTTATACATAAAAACTATGTAATACAACTCCTGGCTCTTGAAAATCACGATTTCTCCCTATTCTAGCCCTATTTAGCTCCTATATGGCCTAGTTCAAGCCAATCAGGGATGAAACTTGATTTTTTAGTCAAACTTCCTAATTAAGACTAGTAGCAGGTTAATTGATAGTAATTATGCATAGTAACTATGTAATACTTCTCTTGGCTCTTAAGAACCACGTTTTCTCCCTGTTTGGGCCCTACTCGGCACTTATAAAGCTTAGCTCTGGCCAATTAAGGCCGAAAGTTTGGCTTTTGGTCAAACTTTCTAATTAATACTTGAAATAAGGTTAGTTAGCAGTAATTGTACATAGAAACTTTGCAATACTACTCTCGTCTCTTGAATACTACATTTTTCTAATGTTTATTCCCTATTCGGCTCTTACATGGCCTAGTTCAGGTCGATCAAGGCTGAAAGCTTGAATTTCTGTCAAACTTCCGATTAAGACTAGAAAAAGGTTAATTGGTAGTATTTATACTTAAAAATTATGTTTTATAACTCTCTGATCTTAAGAACCATGTTTTCTTCCCCTTTAGGCCCTATCAACTCTTATATGGCCGTTTAGGCCAATCGGGGATAAAATTTTGACTTTTAGTTAAACTTCCTAAGTACAATAAGAAAAAAGGTTAATCGGTAGGTTTTGTATATAGAATGGTGTAATACCACTCTTGACACTTGAAAATTTTGTTTTCTCCCCGTTTAGGCCTATTCGGCTCTTTATAAAGCCTAGTTCAGGCCAATCAAAGCTGAAAGTTTGACTCTTAGTCAAACTTGTCAATTATGACTAGAAATAAGATTAATTGATTGTATTTGAATATAAAAACTATATATTATCATTTCTGGATCTTGAGAACCACATTTTCTCCCCATTGGGCCCTCTTCAACTAATATATATCCTAGTTCAGGCCAATCAAGGTGAAAGTTTGACTTTTGGTCAAACTTTCTAATTAAGACTAGAAACAAGATTAGATAGTAATAATTGTATATGAAAACTCTGTAATACTACTCCTGGCTCTTAAGAGCCACGTTTTCGCCATGTTTGGGCCCCTATTCGACTCTTTTAAGCCTAATTCAGGCCAATAAGGGTCGAAAGTTTGACTTTTGGTCAAATTTCCCAATTAATACTATAAACAAGGTTAATTGGATATGATTGTACATAGAAACAATATAATACTACTCTCAGATCTTGAGAACCATGTTTCCCTATGTTTTCCACTATCGGAACTTATTATAAGGCCTAGTCCAATCGGGGTTGAAAGTTTGGCATTTGGTCAAACTTCAAAATTAAGATTCAAAATAAGTTTAATAGATAATATTTGTACATCAAAACTATGCAATACACTCTCCGCTCTTAAAAATCGCGTTTTCTCCCCGTTTAGGCCATTTTAAACTCTTATAAGGCCTAATTCAGGCCAATCGGGACTGAAAGTTTGAGTTTTGGTCAAACTTTCTAATTAAAACTAAAAACAAGGTTAATTAGTAGCATATATAGATAGAAACTATATAGTACCACTCACAGCTCTTCAAAACCACGTTTTCCCCCTTTTAGGCCCTATTTGGCTCTTATAAGGCGTAATTCAAACCAATCGGGGCTGAGAGTTTGACTTTTGGTCAAACTCCCAATTAAGGCTAGAAATAAGGTTAAATGGTAGCATCGGTGTATAAAAATAATATAATACCACTCTCGGCTCTTAAAAACCACATTTTCTCTCATTTGGGCCCTATTTGGCTCTTATATGGCCTAGTTCAGGCCAATCGGGAATGAACGTTTGACTTTTGGCCAAACTTTCCAATTAAGACAAAAAATGAGATAATTTGTAGTAATTGTTATATAAACTATGTAATACTAATCTCGGCTCTTGAACACTATGTTTTCCTCCCCGTTTTGCCCTACTCAACTCTTATAAGGTCTAGTTCAGGCCAATCAGTGCTGAAAATTTAACTTTTACCAAACTTCCCATTAACACTTGAAACAAAGTTAGTTGGAGGTAATTGTACATAGAATCTATATAATACAACTCTCCAACTCTTGAGAACCACATTTTTCCCATGTTTGTTCCTTATTCGGCTCCAATAAGACTAGTGTAGGCCAAAAGGGCTGAAAGTTTGGCTTTGGGTGAAACTTCCCAATTAAGACTTGAAATAAGTTAACTGATAGTATTTGTACATAAAAACTATGTAAAACTACTCTCGACTCTTGAGAACCACATTCTCCCTATATTGCTCCTTATTCGACTCTCATATGGTCTAGTTCAGGCTAATTGGGGTTAAAAGTTTGAGTTTTAGTCAAACTTCTAGATTGAAACCCGAAATAAGGTTAATTAGAAGTAATGTGCATAAAACTTTGTAATACTAAGTTTAATTTATAGTATTTGTACATAAAAACTATGTAATACCACTTTCGACAATTGAAAATCATGTTTTCTCCCCGTTTGGCCATATTTGGCTCTTATAAGGCTGAGTTTAGGCCAATCAGTGTGAAAGTTTAACTTTTGATCAACCTTTTCAATTAAGATTAGAAATGAGTTTAATTGATAGTATTTATACATAAAAACTATGTAATACAACTCCTGGCTCTTGAAAATCACGATTTCTCCCTATTCAAGCCCTATTTAGCTCCTATATGGCCTAGTTCAAGCCAATCAGGGATGAAACTTTGATTTTTTAGTCAAACTTCCTAATTAAGACTAGTAGCAAGGTTAATTGATAGTAATTATGCGTAGTAACTATGTAATACTTCTCTTAGCTCTTAAGAACCACGTTTCTCCCTGTTTGGGCTCTACTCGGCACTTATAAAGCTTATCTCTGGCCAATTAAGGCCGAAAGTTTGGCTTTTGGTCAAACTTTCTAATTAATACTTGAAATAAGGTTAATTAGCAGTAATTGTACATAGAAACTTTGTAATACTACTCTCGTCTCTTGAATACTATATTTTTCTAATGTTTATCCCTATTCGGCTCTTACATGGCCTAGTTCAGGTCGATCAAGGCTGAAAGCTTGAATTTCTGTCAAACCTCCCGATTAAGACTAGAAAAAGGTTAATGGGTAGTATTTATACTAAAAAATTATGTTATATAACTCTCTGATCTTAAGAACCATGTTTTCTTCCCCTTTAGGCCCTATTCAACTCTTATATGGCCGTTTAGGCCAATCGGGGATAAAATTTTGACTTTAGTTAAACTTCCTAAGTACAACAAGAAACAAGGTAAATCGGTAGGTTTTGTATATAGAATGGTGTAATACCACTCTTGACACTTGAAAATTTTGTTTTCTCCCCGTTTAGGCCTATTCGGCTCTTTATAAAGCCTAGTTCAAGCCAATCAAAGCTGAAAGTTTGACTCTTAGTCAAACTTGTCAATTATGACTAGAAATAAGATTAATTGATTGTATTTGAATATAAAAACTATGTATTATCATTCCTGGATCTTGAGAACCACATTTTCTCCCCATTGGGCCCTCTTCAACTCATATATATCCTAGTTCAGGCCAATCAGGGTGAAAGTTTGACTTTTGGTCAAACTTTCTAATTAAGACTAGAAACAAGATTAGATGGCAGTAATTGTATATGAAAACTCTGTAATACTACTCCTGGCTCATAAGAGCCACGTTTTCGCCATGTTTGGGCCCCTATTAGACTCTTTTAAGCCTAATTCAGGCCAATAAGGGTCGAAAGTTTGACTTTTGGTCAAATTTCCCAATTAATACTATAAACAAGGTTAATTGGATATGATTGTACATAGAAACAATATAATACTACTCTAGATCTTGAGAACCATGTTTTCCCTATGTTTTCCCCTATTCGGAACTTATTATAAGGCCTAGTCCAATCGGGGTTGAAAGTTTGGCATTTGGTCAAACTTCAAAATTAAGATTCAAAATAAGTTTAATAGATAATATTTGTACATCAAAACTATGCAATACCACTATTGGCTCTTAAAAATCGCGTTTTCTCCCCCCGTTTAGGCCATATATTAAACTCTTATAAGGCCTAATTCAGGCCAATCGGGACTGAAAGTTTGAGTTTTGGTCAAACTTTCTAATTAAAACTAAAAACAAGGTTAATTAGTAGCATTTATAGATAGAAACTATATAGTACCACTCACAGCTCTTCAAAAACCACGTTTTCCCCCTTTTAGGCCCTATTTGGCTCTTATAAGGCGTAATTCAAACCAATCGGGGCTGAGAGTTTGACTTTGGTCAAACTCCCCAATTAAGGCTAGAAATAAGGTTAACTGGTAGCATCGGTGTATAGAAATAATATAATACCACTCTCGGCTCTTAAAAACCACATTTTCTCTCATTTGGGCCCTATTTGGCTCTTATATGGCCTAGTTCAGGCCAATCGGGAATGAACGTTTGACTTTTGGCCAAACTTTCCAATTAAGACAAAAAATGAGATAATTTGTAGTAATTGTTTTATATAAACTATGTAATACTAATCTCGGCTCTTGAACACTATGTTTTCCTCCCCGTTTGCCCTACTCAACTCTTATAAGGTCTAGTTCAGGCCAATCAGTGCTGAAAATTTAACTTTTACCAAACTTCCCCATAACACTTGAAACAAAGTTAGTTGGAGGTAATTGTACATAGAATCTATATAATACAACTCTCAACTCTTGAGAACCACATTTTTCCTATGTTTGTTCTTATTCGGCTCCAATAAGACCTAGTGTAGGCCAAAAGGGCTGAAAGTTTGGCTTTGGGTGAAAACTTCCCAATTAAGACTTGAAATAAGTTTAACTGATAGTATTTGTACCTAAACTATGTAAAACTACTCTCGACTCTTGAGAACCACATTCTCCCTATATTTGCTCCTTATTCGACTCTCATATGGTCTAGTTCAGGCTAATTGGGGTTGAAAGTTTGAGTTTTAGTCAAACTTCTAAATTGAAACCCGAAACAAGGTTAATTAGAAGTAATTGTGCATAGTAACTTTGTAATACTAAGTTTAATTTATAGTATTTGTACATAAAAACTATGTAATACCACTTTCGACAATTGAAAATCACGTTTTCTCCCCGTTTAGGCCATATTGGCTCTTTATAAGGCTGAGTTCAGGCCAATCAGTGTTTGAAAGTTTAACTTTTTGATCAACCTTTTCAATTAAGATTAGAAATAAGTTTACTTGATAGTATTGTATACATAAAACTATGTAATACAACTCTGGCTCTTGAAAATCACGATTTCTCCCTATCTAGCCCTATTTAGCTCCTATATGGCCTAGTTCAAGCCAATCAGGGATGAAACTTTGATTTTTAGTCAAACTTCCTAATTAAGACTAGTAGCAAGGTTATTGATAGTAATTATGCGTAGTAACTATGTAATACTTCTCTTGGCTCTTAAGAACCACGTTTTCTCCCGTTTGG